>JAVJIF010027984.1:0-72102 GCA_038442645.1 Agave tequilana | reverse complement strand
ACGCAGCACACAAGCCTGCGTTTAAGCCAATGGGCTAAACGCTGGAATTAAGGCCGCGTTTAGGGAAAGCCAAAGGCTGCGTTTAAGAGGAGAGAGAAAGTCATGATAATTGATGGGATTTGACCTGAAGTGCATTAAATGCAGAATGGGGAGGATCTTCACATAAATTCAGAATCCCAGGTAGGTGAGATCCGCGTTTCAAGAAGGAGAGAGAAAATGGGAAAGACCGGTGGAATATATGGGACAATCTCCTCGGTATCTGGGAAAACACCGGAAAAGCCCAAAAATGAAGTAGTTTTCGGAAAGCTTCCCAAAAATTCTCAAAAATCATAAATATTATAAAATGATTTTTAGTGAAATCGGTTTCAGAAATTCAATCTCCTTTTCAAGGTAAAAATCATAAGGTCACCGTCAATCTCGGTAACACCGGATTGGCCGGGTTTATAAAATCTGATAAATCCCAGAAAATGCATTTGGATAGAAAATAGGATTTTAAGAATAATGTCTAAGACACTTCTAGAGATTCCAAACGTTTGTAAATTAAAAATCCGGGAATCGGTCAACGGTACTGGCCAACACCGGTTTTGAAGATTTACAACTTAATTCAGGAAAATTCCAGAAAATCATATAAAATCCAGAATATTGGAAAACGATGTTTAAAACTAAAATCTGTCAAATCGGAATACCAGAATGTCCAACCGAGCAATACTCTGGGATCGGGCCTTCGTTCAAACTAAGGTTGATTCCGAATCCACGAATCCAAATCCAAGACAAAACAATCATATAAGGAATTCATAATACAAAACAACATGGAAGCAAAGCGAAAAATACGATCGAAAAATCTAAATACGCAACTAAGTACGTATTCCGAAAGCGGGGTATTACAATCCATCCACCTTAAAAAAAATTGCGTCCTCGCAATTTCGATAAGGGGCAAATTGAACACAAAGGGGACAAGGCGGAATTTATACCAATTAAGATATGAAGCACTATAGGTAGGGCCCTCAAGTAGACTGAACAATAGTCAGAGCCAGCCGCTACCTCTCTAGTCTATTCATATCTTAAATTGATATAAAGGCTACAAAAAAACCAAAACAGGGGAAAGATAGGAGGGATTAGGAATCAAAGGAAAGATGATCAAGAAAATAGATAACTCTGTACTTGTAGTTGGACTGTATAACCAGGACTCATGCATTCCAGTTGCAAATTTCTTTACCATTAATTTGCCATCTGGACGTACTGAGGAGGTGAGAGCCTAAGCTCTGATACCACCCTGTAACGCCCCGATCCTGGCGGGTACGGGGACGTTACTGCGACGTATATACGCAGGTCAGAAATACCCTCACGTATATACGCTAAGCATCAGTACAGGCAAGAATCAGAGTACGGAAGCAAGTGGTGCATTATACATTCCAACACATGAGTACAATTACAAAGTTATCACCAGAGGTGATCCATATTACATGAATATTACATCACTGATATGCGCAATTGCGAGAATACAAAGAGATGTTCAAGTATGAACAGTACAATGGAGGCTCAGAGTCATAACAGGAAAACTCTGGAGCTGAAGAAGGGGGCCCTGGAAGGATAGAGCTCTGGATGATCTGCTGGAGATCCACGCTACCGCTGCGCCACTCTGATCAGCAACTGGGAGAATCCATAAGCTCCAAGCTCTGTCATGCTCCAAGCTCCATGACCTGGACATGAGGATCCAGGGAGTCAGATGAAACTCCCCAGGCGAGTGGTGAAGCAAAAGCCAAGTGGCGAGCAAGGATAAGCACATGTGTATCGATAAAACCGAACCATAATCTTGTATTGAAAACTGTGCCGTGAACAAGAGCATGTATAAGCAGGTGTGAACAGGTATAGCATGATAATCATAAAACTGGAATTCTGTTATAGAACCCGATGAAAGTATTTGTGGCAAATCACACAACGGTCATAACAGGAGTGCATAGCAGGCATAAAGGGAGTCACAACAGAATACATAGCTGGAATCATAACAGGGATAACAAGAGTCATAACAGGCATCACTCGATATCTCCTAAACTAATATAAAACCGATAAAAACCGATAAAACCGAGTAAAACCGATTACGAGTAAAACCAATCGTAAACACTTAGGTTAGGCTCCATGAGACTAGTACATCGAAGGAATAATCCAAACAAGGAAGCCCTCATCTATATACCTTTATCTCATGTCACCGTAATCCAAGCGCATACAATCCGAGTTACAAAACAACACAACAGATTCACATAGCTTATTATTATTATTATTATTGGGGCCGCCTAAGTTCCAAGCTTCAGTATGTGTCCCATTCACATACTTCCACTCACAACTTATATAGCCAGTTATTTGGAAACTGATCAAGTTCGATGAATCATGTTTCGGATGGGTCCCGTACATGCCCGGGACAACGGTTCAGGAGTATCCGGTGCTGAGCCGGAACGTACCGTAGGTACCGGGACTTATGGTCGCCCGAACAGGAATAGAGTATCGCAGATCCCATAGAAATAGGCCTAGGGCGTGTGCATACCCGGCAGGAATAATCAGGAGTAGGGGTGCCAGTACACTCCACGGAATCCCTGGTGGCCGCCAGGAGATCCCCAAGTATTTGGCCACGCGTGGCTCGATAAGACCACCATAAACATGATTAATCAGGCCCATCAGTTTCCCCCAAACTAGGTGCAAGTTGTATTTTATAGTTTATCAAGCAAGTATCAATTCACGGGAATAACAGGAGCAGGACATGATCAGGAGTTCAGGAGTACAGGTCACTGTATAGAATTCAGGATAACAGGTCAGGTACAGGCAGGAGATGGCCCTACAGATTCAAGAGGTGGCCCCACAGATTCAAGAGGTGGCCCCCACCATATGTGTGGTGTGGCACTTTGTTCCATGTGGCACTTTGTTCTGAGGGGAATGGATTCTAGAGGTGGCCCCCACGGATTCAAGAGGTGGCCCCCACCACGTGTGTGATGTGGCACTTTGTTCCGTGTGGCACTTAGTTCCATTCAGGATTAACCGGGAACAGGTGGTATAACATGAGTCAGTGTCAAGTAGTTGCGGAGCTAAGCAAGCTGGAAGTTTGAACAGCAATCATGTTTAACACTAGAGCGCTTAGCGAGGTTACCGGGACGACTCGGCTAAAGTGCGAGTGGAAAGTCCGGCAGCATCTCGCCTAGACGAATCTAGCGTTAAAGCGCTGAGCGCTAAGCATGCCTTCTAGGCGGGGCTAAAAGACCTGATGGTCTAAGCGCACTTCTCTTACGAGGAAGTGGGCAGAAGCCCGGAGGCTAAAGTACGCTCGGGGTTTAAGAGCACTCTTAGTAGCTACCACGAACCAATAAGAGTACGGCTTTAAATCATTGGGTAGCCAGCCTATGAGTGGGCATAACCCAGAGTCGATACAAGAGTACCTGCAATGTTAGTACTGGCAAGTGTTATCATATCAGGTAATATATGTAACATGGGATAAAATACATGTCGACCCGACAAAGCGGGGAACCCAAATGGAGGCGAGAGCGAGAACACTCGCATAACCAATGAAATAGGAAAGCAAGAGGGTAGCGAGATCACTCGCATAACCAATGAAATAGTAAGGCAAGAGGATAGCGAGATCACTCGCCTAAATCACCAGAAATGCCGAAAGGTCCGTAATCCATGGAACTCGGGACGCGCCATAGGGAGACGCGGGTTTGTGAAACGCGAGGGTTCGCAGACGCGGGAGTTAGCGTCGCGAAAATAGCAGACACGGGAATCACAGACGCGGGAATAGCAGACGCGGGGTTCGCGTCGCAAGAATGGCAGACGCGGGAATAGCAGACGCGGGATAGCAGACGCGGGTTCGCGTCGCAAGAATGGCAGACGCGGGAATAGCAGACGCGGGATAGCAGACGCGGGAATAGACTCTGCTTCGTGTCAATACAGAAACGCGCGGAGCGCGTTAAGGGATTGCCCAGACGCGGGGTTGAGATCCGCGTTAGGAAACAAACAGAGAGGAGGAAAGGTGATTCCTTTGCTGCGCCCGACGAAGGGAAGTTCGGCCCCAATCCAAAAGAGGGTACCGGCCCTAAGTCTTGCCAACGGAGGAGAACGCGGCCCCAATCCAAAAGGAGGGGCCGGCCCTCACAAAGTGATGGAGAGAGGTTGAAGGTGGTACACTTGGTGGTGGTTAAAGTGGTGTATGGAGGTGGAGATGGTGGACAAGGAAGCAAGAGGAGGAGGCTCTCTTGGTGGTTCCTCTGTTAGGAGCCGCAGGAAGCAAAGAAGAAGAAGAAGTAAAATGAAGGGAGAGAGAAGGAGAGGGGGTATTTATAGGAGTTGGATTGTGAAGTGATGCAAATGAATAAGGGAGAGGGGTTTGTGTAAAATTGGGGAGTTAGGTGACTTTCTCCTTTGACCAGCTATGATGATGAGAGGGGAATGGGGGCTCTTGGGAATGACACTTTGAAGAGAAGAATTAAATGAAGAGAGAAAAAGGTAAAGAATAAACATAATAATGTGCACATCATTTAAGGCAAAAGAAACAAAGAGGGGACTTGCGTTTCCCTCTCTCAACGCAGCACACAAGCCTGCGCTTAAGCCAAATGGGCTAAATGCGGGAATTAAGGCCGCGCGTTTAAAGAGGAGAGAGAAAGTCATGATAATTGATGGGATTTGACCTGAAGTGCATTAAATGCGGAATGGGGAGGATCTTCACAATAAATGCAGAATCCCAGGTAGGTGAGATCCGCGTTTCAGGAAGGAGAGAGAAAATGGGAAAGACAAGGTGGAATATATGGGACAATCTCCTCGGTATCTGGGAAAACACCGGAAAAGCCCAAAATAAAGTAGTTCGGAAAGCTTCCCAAAAATTCTCAAAAATCATAAATATTATAAATGATTTTTAGTGAAATCGGTTTTCAGAAATTCAATCTCCTTTTCAAGGTAAAAATCATAAGGTCAACCGTCAATCTCGGTATACACCGGATTGGCCGGGGTTTTAATAAAATCTGATAAATCCCAGAAAATGCATTTGGATAGAAAATAGGATTTTAAGAATAATGTCTAAAGACACTTCTGGAGATTCCAAACTGTTTGTAAATTAAAAATCCGGGAATCGGTCAACGGTACTGGCCAACCCGGTTTTGAAGATTTACAACTTAATTCAGGAAAATTCCAGAAAATCATATAAAATCCAGAATATTGGAAAACGATGTTTAAAACTAAAATCGGTCAAATCGGAATACCAGAATGTCCAACCGAGCAATACTCTGGGATCGGGCCTTCGTTTCAAACTAAGGTTGATTCCGAATCCACGAATCCAAATCCAAGACAAAACAATCATATAAGGAATTCATAATACAAAACAAACATGGAAGCAAAGCGAAAAATACGATCGAAAAATCTGAATATGCAACTAAGTACGTATTCCGAAAGCGGGGTATTACAGCGAGCCTAGTCTCACTTGTTATTCTCCTCAACAGAATAACAAGTCTACCCAAATATTGTTAGGTTAACATTACACCGTTAACAGTGTTTTCATCAACTCTCCAGTTGAGCTTAAACCTTTGATAAAAGCTCACCTTCCCAGGGGTACCAATTCAACCTGTCACTTTCTTTTTATAAAGTGGCAGGCCCACCAAAATTATCTTATTTCTGTCAAGTTAATATCACACCTCTGACAGCATTGTGGGGTTCCTGAAATAGGATTTTTCTCCACGAAATTTGACTTGTTAAAATCATCATCATAGTTTTGACAAGCCAAGATTCTTTGCTTCTATGCGTCTGACTAAAAAAGAAACAATCGAGTCCAAGACAATGAAGAGACAAAAAGAAAAGTGTCACTTTTATTTATATCCAGGCATATGACAGTGATACAAAACGCTCTCTTATACAATGAGATTGAGTGTTACAGTTAAGGAGTACACAAAGAAGTCCCTCTCTCTCTCTCAGAGGTTGCACTCACTCCTCAAAGCTGCATACAATTCCAAGTACAGGATGTTTGGAAGGGCACCAAAGTAGGATCGGACATTGTGGCAACAAACAGAAGCTGGTTGCACCATGATGCATGATGTAAACATCGAAGAAGTCCTGGTTGACCGAGAACAATGGTGTTTCTTGAGGTCGAAAGGCAGCAGAATCTTCTGATTCCACCTGACCATCCGAAGCAACGGGGTATGATCCTTCGTTGATGAACATCTCCACCACCAGAAAGTCATTCAATGAGCATGGAGTCCTCATCGATGTCACTTCTGGGGCAGGTGAAGGGAGAATCCAAGGACATAACCACCACTATATCCCCCGCCATGCTCACTCTGACCATGCCATGCCAAGAAGCATGACTGGTGCATTGAATCCAAAGAGATCTTGGCGAGGGTCCGGTCCCAATCTCCTGAAGGCAGGAGTCATGACTTCTTCTCCTGTGGTCGACCATCGACCAAGTTCGCTGGCCGATATATTCTCCCAGGGCCAGCGAACATGAAAAAGGATGATCAAGCCTACCTACATGAAGCAAACAAAAATTAGAAGATCTGAAACTTAGTATACTTCAACAGAAAAACTAAGTGACAGACGCAGTTATTGCTGAAATCTTCAGACGCAGGAATGACCCACGCAGCGAACCAAACTTCTGTGGTGGCAGAAACAGACGCGAATCAAAGCTGTGATATACACGAAATTTGAACGTGATCTAGTTCTACATCCATGTCTAAGATGCAAGACGCAAAGAGAATCAGGCGCGAGAATTGCCATCTCCCTGTTGGATGAACAGGAGTTGCAAGATTCAGGCCTGAGACCTCCAGTCTGAGTTGAGATTCTCCTAAGTTGACAGCCTCAAGACGCGAGCTCCATATGCAGAGCCTGCGGCCAGGAGTCTAAGTCTACTATACTCGCGTCTAGAGAAGTTTAAGTCAATAGCGCAACTTCCAAAAGAGGAAGGCACCAACTGACTTCAGGAGAAAATTCAGATGATGAATCTCTTTAAGAGATATCAAAATTCAGACTTAGTTGGACTAAAATATCACGGCAAATGGGACGGCGTACCCGCAGAGGCCTCTATTAAGAGTTGAACTCTCTGCATTGAAGCGCGGACATAAAGGTGCTCAAAGAGACGCTTTCTGTTATTGAAATTACTTGACAGTGGTAATCTTCTGAAGAGACCAAACAGAAGCATGAAAGCTCTGGGTCATCTTCGTCCATGGAGGCAAGCCCCTGGTAAAGTCCTTGAAGGGAGAAGATGGAGTCTCTCAGAGCGCTCGCTGTTAAAAGAGAATAGTCCAAGTATGGGACTGCTAAAGGACGGGAGTAAGCCCTATTTATAGGCGAGCCATAATGACCATAATTAATGGCTCACTAATCAGAACCGTCAGCCTTAATGACCGCACGAGTGCCAAAGTCCAATGGAAGGCTGACGCGTGGAGCGTCGCTTCGGGAAGCGTCGAAGACGCAGGTCTCCAACCGCCAGCGCCGGTTTGGCATTAAAAGGCATTAACGCCCATGCCCAATGAAGAGCCGACGCGTGGATGGTCGCTTCGGGAAACATCGAATGGTGCGAGTCCCCAATCGCCAACAACGATTGGACGTTTAAAGATCCGATAAAGTCTTTATGACAGGCTGCATGTAACGTCTGGGAAGTTGCACCAAAACGCAGGCATGAGAGCCGCGTTCAGGAACCCGCGTCCCTTTTTTCAAAAAACGACGTCCTCCTTAAGAAAACTCTCCGCGTCTCTCGGAGTGATTCAAAGCTGCGTCCATCAACAAAAGAGACCCATTCTGGGGGTCTCAGTGGGAAAGCGCATAATAAGAGGAAGCTACGTCCTGAGGCTTGAGTCTTCAGCAAAGAGGCCTATCAGATTCACAGGTACCTTGGAGCTGCGTCGACATGGCGAGATGATGATGGATTTGCACCGGGTCAAAGACCCAGCGTCGCGTCCTCTTATATGTCTGCGCCAGTTTTAAGGAGCGTAAGACCACATTCTTGATGCATCCTGATTCCTGCGCCTGGATAAAGTTAAGGACTGCGGCCAGTGAGTCACACTCAAAGCTGCGTCTTTCGCGTCAACTTGAACCGCGTCTTCACTGGCAGGTCAAAGTCGCGTTCCTCAGAACCGCGTCTCTCTTTGGAAAGACATTGCGTTTCATCAAACAAACTTAGTTCTACCTAAGTCTGTTATTCACAGTCAGTAAGGGAGCACGACCAAAATCTGTGATTAATAGGTTGGATTCACCTACAGCGGAGCGATGAAGGTGGAACAAAAAAATTTTTCAAAGACTTTTATTACTCAAAAATGGTAAAAGTAAATTCAAACACTCTTGGTGAATAAAGTGTCCTTTTCTTTACAAAAGGAAAAGAAGGAAGCTAAAAATCCTGGTTCGCCAAAGAACGGATTTGTTCTCTGAGGCGATGCATCTCATGTTGACGCACCTTCTCAGCTTCCATGAGAGCCTGAACTCGCAACTCCTCCTCAGATAAGAACTTCCTTGCAGCTACCTGCGCTCGAAGAGCTTCCAATCTGGAGGAGTGAGCAGAGAGGTTTTCTTCAACTTGCGTCTTGGCAGCTTCCAGCTCTTCCAGCTTCTTCCTGGCAGTAGCAAGCTTATGCTTGTTGATTGCAATCAAGGCCTCCGCCTTGGCTATGGTGGCCCGAGCACTGGTAATAACCTGCTCTGCGTTCTGCATGACGAGTTCAGATTCCCTTGAATCGCCAATTAGCTTTTGATGGTCCGCCTGGAAATGTTGGAGATGGCAAGTCTCTTCGGCCATTTGTTCCTCTATCTCCTTCCGCTCCTATTCTTGAGCAGCAAGAAGCCTAGTCAGGGTTGCCCGGGCCTCGTGAACTGAGCTGGCGTCTTCCAATGACTTGAGCTCTTTCAGATCACTCCCCAACTGCTCCACCAACAGCACACACGCCCTAGCCTGTGAAGGACCTCCAGTATGGCCAATGTTCTCAATCAAATTCTCAAGAAGCATTCAGGCAAATTCAAAAGAACTGCCCACAGAGAGGATAAGATCAATACACGATCGCATGAAAGCAAAGAACTGTTGCACCATTTGACGTGTCAGTTCTTCCATGATATCCCCAGCCGAGGAGAATTCTGCTGATGTGCTCCCAGATCCCCTTTCCATCACAGGGCGAGGGGTGGGAATCAACTCATCCCGTGCAGGAGTAGGGTCAACAACAGGCACGATGGAAGCTGAGATAGTCACCGGCACTTCTGGCGTAGTTACGACTGTCGTAGCCACTTCCACGGCGGATGAAGTAAATGCAAGCTCGACCTCTTCAGGTTCCTTGGCCGAGGTTTGAGCTGTACGGCCTTCCGGGGAGGCACTGACTGCCAAATCTTCTACCTGAGCTTCCTCGGTGCTCTCTGCAAATTACCAGAACATCAGCATGACGGTAAAAGGAAAATATTCAAAGCATCAATGTTTTCCTACCAAGTTGGGGGTTCAAAGGTGGCGAGTTCTGGGACGAATCTTGCAGAGTGGAGGCCTCCCCGACTTCGATAATTGCCCTCTCGTGAGGCACCCTAGCAATAGGAACCTCGACTCCCTTCTGCTGGGCCAGCTCTCGTATCATCTCCTCAATATGGGAGGAAGCCGCGGCCTCACTAACCACGACCAGCCCTGCAATATGAAATCAAAAGGAAAAGAAAACATCAAATTCTTTTCCCTAGTTAAAAAGAGGAGCTAGGTTAACAAAATGAAGGAAAGAGTACCTTCAGCAGAAGCAACTGCAGCTGGTGGTGATGCCGTCACCGGATCACGCCCATATATCTCCTCCTCTGAGATATGTGAGAATTTACTCAGATCTGGAAGAACAGGTTCATCGCCAAAATCGACCTCATCACCCGAATCATATCTATCCTCTCCGGATGATGAGGACGATAGTTCAACGTGACAAGCCTCAGCAATCGGGGCCTTGCCGCCAAATACCCCAGTAGTAGGGCTGGGGTCAATTACCCGTGAGCTGGGCATTAAAATACCAGGGGACCCGGGCTGTTGCGCCTCATCCCTCCTCTCTTGAGCCGAAGAAGACCCAGGCTGAGTTGAGACCCCTGGAATCTCAACATCATCCCTGCTCATCAGGTCAACTTCTAGCCGCTCAACTTCATCAGCTGAGGTGGATTCGTCAGCGGCAGTGGGTTCGTCAGCAAGTTCCCCTTCTTCTAAAAATGCGGGGCCCCTGCTGCGCAATCCACGAGTGCGAACAAGAGGGGCACTATCCTCCTCATCTTCTTCCCTCTGCTCCTCAACACCAGAAGGGATGGCCTCGGACAAGGAAACTTCGCCCGTCAAGTCTCTCCGGGCCTTCTTGGGGACAGGCTCAATGATGGAAGTAGAGCCCTGAGGACGCTTATGTACTGCCTGTCGACCTTTTGCTGCTCTCGGCTCCCCCCTTGACACCCTTCTGGCCTCTTTTTGAGCCACCCGATATTCATCGACGCCTCGTGAGCGCTTTTTGGACGCCGACTTTGCTTCATAAGAAGCATTGATACTCTCAATGCATGAGTACTCTGGTGAGAAGTCAGGCATTTGGTTGGCTTGGAAGTACCAGGTGCAGAAGCTAAGGCTGGTACAGTCTTTCGGTCCCTTAGGAGGCAGACGAAAAAGCGCTTCCGTCCCTCCAGCCACGCTATAATACCAAGCCCGAGCACCTTCAAACAAATTCCCACTGAAGGCGAGTTGAGCATTAGGGTTGCCGACGTATAACTGATCATAGTCGAACTGTCGGGTGAAGCGATTCGGCATGTATGGCTCGATCGTGCACGAATTCCCTTGTCGAAAGAGCACATACCCAGGACGAATATTGATCAGCCACCAGAAAACTCCCGACGATAGCCTTGTGAAGTTGTCTGAACCCACCAGGTCGGCAAATTGATCCCCATAAGATGCACTAGTAATCTCGGGGAAGCAGCGATTGAGCTGGTAGTTCGAAGCAGCTAGAATGCACTTCCGAATGAAATACATATAAGTATTACACCAGCTTGAACTCTCCAACCGCTGTACGAAAGGGATAAACCCCTCACACCAAGACACAGGTGTCATCAGGGAGGGACATTGTATAACGTACCAAGCCATTAGGTACGTGTAGGGAAGTTCAACCCGAGGGTTGGGACGCTTTACCGTCGGCCTCCCCTCTGAGTCAACAATCGGCTCACCCTGGGAGTTGACAACCTTCTCTACCCTGCATAGACTCTGAGTTAAGGCCCGCAACCCGCTTTGAATACCGGCCGCCATGGCCAGGAGGAGGGCTATGGACCTACCATAAGCCAGGAGCACCGCCGGATACACCACGTCGGCAACGATTACTTCATGTGGCAGTGTCGGTCCACGCAGCGCTTCAACCACAACATTAAGAAGCCCGCTAACAGTGCCCGATTGGAGATAGGGGTCCGGGTTTGGTGGTGGAAACTTTCGAAAACCGTGTCAGGTTTGAAAGTATCCTCGTTCGACTCTGTGGTGTAGGAGTCTACAGAAGCCTTGATCCTGTCGGCAATCTCTTCGTCAGAGCTGGGAGCGAGTCGGGTCACTGGTTGGTCCTTCTGGCTGACACCATTAAACAAGTAGCTTGCCCAACACAGCTGATTAACTCCCCTCATCCTCCAAGAGGTTATCTGGCCGCAAATGTGGAAGTGACATAACACCTCCCAATAAGTCTCGTACACCCGAGGAAACTCTTTCTTCAAAAGGTGAAGCTCCTCAGAGGTTGGGACGTATTCCTCATAGGGAGTGTCCCCCATTACCAGCCCCGAGACTTCGTGCAACTCATGCAGGGCAAGACCCATCTCTCCGACCAGAGTAAAGAATGTCCCCGTCAGAGGATTGTAACGCACTAGGATCCCAAAGAAATTTTGAGAACTCGATGGAATGCCATACTGCACGGCCCTGACCGCTTGGTATAATTCCACATGCTCCAACAGACCTCCAAGATCGGCAAGGACAAAGCTCACCATCTTGCCCCACCAGTACTTGTCAGTGGAATGAATCCACCCAAGCGGATGGAAATCGACCGGAAAGTCACCCCCCGCTTTCATGAATACATTAATGAAGGTGGTGCCGAGTTTAGGAGTTTCTCCTACTGGGTGATCGGACCTGAGCAGCCCGGGAAACAGGCCGAGAACCTCCTTCTCATGACCAGCATTATATACCTTCCTGGAACCCAGGGTGCCGAGAGAAATTTTGGGGACAGATCGAGTGATCGCCCACGCCATTGGCCGAGGGACTGACATATGCTGGAGATAAGATAGTGGGTACATTCTTTCCATGTTCGGAAGAAAGAACCTTCTACCCTCTATCTGACGAAGCCATTTATAATCTCTGTCATGCAAGGTATAGCCACCCTCGCTAATGTTGTCTCCGAAGAAGAAGGCAGGTTTCTTCATCGGAACGCGAGAATCCGTTGTGAATGCCGCGTCAGTCATGAGCTCCGGAGGGTCTTGTTTGCGTCGGAAAAGAAGGATTCGATTGTAAAATTCTTTGATTGGATAGAAAATTACAACAGATCAGTCTTCCAATTATAAGGGAGGGAGGATATTGAGTCTTGAATCCTCCCTTTGTTTAAGGCTGGGTTCTTCAAGTGGCGGTGGAGAGTGAATCTTGTTCTCCGTTGACGGGTGAACGTTGAGATCTTCCGGGGCTTTTCTCTTCGGGTGGTTGACGGAGTAACACAGCTCTGTCGACCAAAACTCTCAAAGAGATTGTCGGCAAAGGCTAACTTGAACACAGCAAGTTCTCTGAAGGGTTGAACTCTCTCTTTTCTCTCAGAGCTCTTTTCTCCCAAAAATCATCCGACCCCTTCTTCATAGCGACGGGGCTATTTATAAGGGTTTCAGGGGCGTACGTGCCTCCTAAAAATACTCCATAATAGGGTCTAACTTTTCCCGTTATGTGGGCCGTGATTAGCCCCAAAACCGGGACGGTTACAGCTGAGACGCGGGTGTCGACCCTCGCGCCTTGGTGCTGCTGAGACGCGGGTTTCGACCCTCGCGCCTTGGTGCGGCTGAGACGCGGGTTTCGAACCTCGCGCCTTGGTGCTGCTGAGACGCGGGTTTCGACCCTCGCGCCTTGGTGCTGCTGAGACGCGGGTTTCGACCCTCGCGCATTGGTGCGGCTGAGACGCGGGTTTCGACCCTCGCGCCTTGGTGCTACTGAGACGCGGCCAAAATTAACTTTGCGTCTAGAACTTGGAATTCTGCTTTTCAATGGCTTGTCTTTTAGTGATTTTTAGACAGCTTACAGAACCCCCTCCAAAGTTTTCGACATTCCGCAGTTAAGTGGGATGGATTTCGAAATACTTTGGACTCTAGCTGAGCTCACCCTTATGACTGGACTGTCAATGCTCCGGGTTTGATCTTGTCTGGAGTATGATCTTCGTGAGTGTACTGTGGAACTCTTTGAATCCACCAAAGTTGATCGTGTTGAGTGTCTAGATGCACAGTCTAAACCTCCCCGATTGCTTTAGGTCTGTCGTGGGTGCACTTTAAGCCATGAGTGGAAGGTCGTCTGCTTGTGCCAGTGTACTGTTGAACTGTTCTGCAGAAGCAAGAACTGAACGCCAGCTTTAAAATTGCGACTTTCATAAGGCTGCATCTTTTGGAATGAGAACGCGACTGATATTCTACAAGACAGACGCGATTCTTGGCCTGATTGGAAGGATGCGAACTTTCGGAGAGACGCATCGTTTTGGAGTAAAGACGCGACTTTTTAGACGCAACAATGGCCTAGCTGAAAAGATGCGTCCGTTGAAGTGGCGCGACTGTTGGGTGCGAATCCGTGCCATGCCAAAAGTGCACTGCCACTTGTCCTGCGGAACCGTCGGGACATCTGCTCTTTGGCGTGCGAACTTTACGCTGTATTAAATGCACTTTCCACGCGTCAAAAGATGATTTGATGTTGAGTCAATCGAGCCAAGCGCCGCGTATCTTTGCGAATCACCGTGCCTATAAAGGGCGACAGTCATTGAGAGAGTCATTATTAATCTCTCTTTCGTCTTCGCTTGCATCTGTTAGGGTTTTGAGAAAGAAGTTCTCTTTGTTCTCTCTTCTTCCATCTAACATCAGATTTTCGACTCGCAATGGCGCCCAAGGCTAAGCAAACAGCTTCATCGTCGAAGGCGGTCGTCACTGAGGTCCAAAGGGGCGGTTCCTCCATGCAGGAAGCCCCTATCTCAGGTATAACGCCATCAGGCTTGATCTTCGCCATTAGAGGGGTTTATGGAGTTCTTATAACCCTAAAAATCCCTTCTTTGAAGGAGAACCGCCAATCGTGGATTCGAAACCGTGCTTGATTCTCAGACACGGTCTTTGAGTTAACAAACAAGGCGCGGGTTCTACCGCTTTTATCCGCTTGAGGATGTACTTGTTTGTTGAACATAGGGCGCCAGTAAGCCTTGCGTTCCAGAGTCATCACTTAGAATGTTTCTAATTGTGAAAGATCCGGACGCAAACTTGATTCTTGCGTTCTGTGACATCAGATGCTGGTTTTTATGAATCTTGCACCGAGTCCAAGTACTTAGAGATTTTTCATAAGTTTTGAATTTTTAAAACGCAGACTCCCTGCTGGCCTCATGGTCCTCAGGTCTGGACGTGGGGCCTCAGGTCTGGACGCGGATTTTGACAATTTTCCGCGTTCAGTATCTCTTCTGGGTCTGAATTATAAACACTTAACGTTTTCGTTTAGATTTCTGATTAGATTTCTGATCAAGTGTCGTTTTCTTCTGCAGTGCGACACTCTTCCAACCCACTCTCCAAGAGGCGCCACTTCGGGCACATAGGTGGTGCTGACCGTGATTTAACCTTTGTGCTGTAAAGGACTGCTCCTGTGACTGCCGACAAGTCGAAGGAGCGAAGGGAGAGGCTCTCCAATGTTGACGCGGCAATCTTTCAGGAGCTTATGACTGATGCGGCATTCACAACGAATGCTCGCGCTCCGATGGAGAAGCCTGCTTTCTTCTTTGGAGACCATATTAGCGAGGGCGGCTATTCCTTGCATGACGGAGATTATAAATGGCTCCATCAGATAGGGGATAGAAGGTTCTTTCTTTTGAACATGGAGAGGATGTACCCACTATCTTATCTCCAGCACATGTCCGTCCCTCAAAAAATGACATGGGAGCTTTCCCGACCCGTCCCTGAGGTTACTCTCGGCAACTTAGGCTCCAAGAAGGTATATCATGCTGGTCATGATAAGGAGGCTATCGGCCTGTTTCCCGGGCTGTTTAGGACCGATCACCCAGTAGGAGAAACTCCTAAACTCGGCACCACCTTTCTCAACGCATTCATGAAAGTGGGGGGTGATTTTCCGGTCGACTTCCGTGCGCCCGGGTGGATTCATTCCACTGAGAAGTATTGGTGGGGTAAGATGGTGAGCTTCGTCCTTGCCGATCTTGGAGGCCTGTTGGAGCATGTGGAATTGTACCAAGCGGTCAGGGCCGTGCAGTATGGTATTCCACCAAGTTCTCAAAACTTCTTTGGGATCCTGGAGCGTTACAATCCTCTGACGGGGACATTCTTCACTCCGGTCGGAGAGATGGGTCTTGCCCTGCACGAGTTTTACGAAGTCTCGGGGCTGGTAATGGGGGACTCTCCCTATGAGGAATACGTCCCGACCACTGAGGAGCTTCACCTTTTGAAGAAAGAGTCTCCTCGGGTGTACGAGACTTATTGGGAGGTGTTATGTCACTTCCACATTTGCAGCCAGATAACCTCTTGGAGGACGAGGGGAGTCAAGCAGCTGTCTTGGGCAAGCTACTTGTTTAATGGCGTCAATCAGAAAGACCATCCAGTGACCCGACTGGCTCCCAGCTCCGACGAGGAGATTGCCGATAGGATCAAGGCTTCTGTAGACTCCTACACTACGGAGTCGAACGAGGATACTTTCAAACCTGACACGGTTTTTGAAAGTTTCCATCATCAAGCCCGGACCCCTATCTCCAATCGAGCACTATTGGCGGGCTTCTTAATGTTGTGGTTGAAGCGCTGCGTGGTGCCGACACTGCCACATGAAGTGATTGTTGCCGACGTAGTGTACCCGGCGGTGCTCCTGGCTTATGGTAGGCCATAGCCCTCCTCCCGGCCATGGCGGCCGGTATTCAAAGCGGATTGCGGGCCTTAACTCAGAATTTATGCAAAGTAGAGAAGGCTGTCGACTCCCAGGGTAAGGCGATTGTTGACTCAGAGGGGAGGCCGACGGTAAAGCGTCCCAACCCTCGGGTTGAGCTTCCCTACACGTACCTAATGGCTTGGGACGTTATGCACTGTCCCTCCCTGATGACGCCGGTGTCTTGGAGTGAGGGGTTTACCCCTTTCGTAATGCGGTTGGAGGGTTCAAGCTGGTGTAATACTTATATGTATTTCATTCGGAGGTACATTCTAACTGCTTCGAACTACCAGCTCAATCGCTGCTTCCCCGAGATTACTGGTGCATCTTTAGGGGATAAACATGCTGACTTCGTGGGCCCAGATAACTTCACGAGGCTGTCATCGGGAGTTTCTGGTGGTTGGTCAATATTCGGTCCGGGTATGTGCTTTTCCGACAATGGAATTCGTGCACGATCGAGCCGTACATGCCAAATCGCTTCCCCCGACAGTTCGGCTATGATCAATTATATGTCGGTAACCCCAATGCTCGACTCGCCTTCAGTGGGAACTTATTTGAAGGTACTCGGGCTTGGTATTATAGCGTGGCTGGAGGGACGGAAGCGCTTTTTCGTCTGCCCCCCAAGGAACCGAAAGGCTGTACAAGCCTTAGCTTCTGTACCTGGTACTTCCAAGCCAACAAACGCCTGACTTTGCTCCGGAGTACTCATGCATCGAGAGTATCAATGCATTTTACGAAGCCAAGTTGGGGTCCAACAAACGCTCAGAGGCGTCGAGGAGTATCGGAAGGCTCTGAAGGAGACCAGAAGGGTATCGAGGGAGGAGCCGCGAGCAGCAAAGGGTCGACAGGCGGCGCGTAAGCGTCCTCAAGGCTCTACTTTCACTGTTGAGCCTGCCCCAAAGAAGGTCCGGAGAGACTTGGCGGCCGCAATTTCTCCGTCCGAAGACATCCCTTCTGGTGTTGAGGAACAGAGGGAAGAAGCAGAAGATGAGGATGACGCCTCCTTAGTCCGTACCCGTGGGTTACGCAGCAGGGGCCCCAGGATTTTAGAGGAAGGGGAGTTCGCTGACAAACCCACCGCCGCTGACGAGGCTGAGCAGCTTGAAGTCGACATAATGAGCGGAGGTGATGTTGAGATTCCAGGGGTCTCAACTCAGCCCGGGTCTTTCTCAGCTCACGAGAGGAGGGATGAGGCACAACAGCCTGGGTCCCCTAGTGTATTAATCCCCAGTCCTCGGGTAGTGGACCCCAGCCCTACCACTGGGGTATTTGGTGGCAAGGCCCCGGTTGCCGAGGCTTCTCGCGTTGCACTATCGTCTTCTTTATCTAAAGAATAAGGGTATGATTCAGGCAATGAGGTCGACTTTGGCGATGAACCCGCTCCTCCTGATCCGAGTAAATTCTCACACATCTCGGAGGAGAAAATATATGGGTGTGAGCCGGTGACGGGGTCACCACCAGCGGTAGTTATTCCTGTTAAAGCTGCTGAAGGTACTCCTTTCACCTAACTCATCCTTTTAACTAGGAAAAGGATTTTGACGTTTTCTTTTCATTTGACTTCATATCGCAGGGCTGGTCGTGGTTAGCGAGGCCGCTGCTTCCTCCCAGATCGAGGAGATGATATAGGAGCTGGCCTAGCAGGATAGAGTTGAGGCTCCTATTACTGGGATGCCTCAAGAGAGGGCAATCATCGAAGTCAGGGAGACCTCCACCTTGCAGGATTCGCCTAAGAACTCGCCATCTTTGGACCCTTAGGTAGGTAAGGAAATATTGATATTTTGAATGTTTTCCTTTTACTATCGTAGCTGATATTCTTGTAATTTACAGAGGGCACTGAGGAAGCTCAGGTAGGAGACTTGGCGGTCAGTGCCTACCCGGGAGGCCGTACAGCTCAGACCTCGGCCAAGGACCCTGAAGAGGTCGAGCTTACTGTCATTTCATCGGTTACGGAGGTTTCTACGGACGTAGTACCCCCAGAAGCGCCGGCGGCTACTCTTGCTTCTGCCGCACCCGTGGTCGGCCCGACTCCTGTACCGGAAGAATCGGCTTACATCCCTCACCCCGTGATAGAAAGGGGATCGGGGAGCACTTTAGGTGGTGATACCATGGGGATTCTGACACGCCAGATAGTGCAACAGTTCTTTGCCTTGATGCAATCATGTATTAATTTCATCCTATCTGGGGATAGCTCCTTTGAATTCGCCCGAATGTTTCTCGGAAACCTGGTCGAGAACATCAGTTTAGCCGGAGGCCCTTCACCAGCCAAGGCGTGTCTGCTGTTGGTGGAGCAGTTGGGACATAACTTGAGAGAGCTTCGATCCCTGGAGAATGCTGGCTCATTTCACGAGGCCCAGGAAACTCTGAATAGGCTCCTTGCTGCTCAAGAGCAAGAGCGAAGAGAGGTGGAAGAGATGATAACCAAAAGGACCCGTCTTCTCGAAGGTTTCCAGGCTGATCATCAAAAGCTAGCGGTCGAGTCAAAGGAATCTGAGATGATCATGCAGGCTGCGAAACAGGCTATCCTTGACTCTCAGGCTGCTATAGCCAGAGCTGAGGCTTTGATTGTTATTAATGAACAGAAGCTTGCTACTTCTGAAAAGAGACTAGCGGAGTTAGAGGTTGCCAAGGTGCAAGTTGAAGCAAATCTCTCTGTTTATTCCTCCGAGCTGGAGTCCCTCTGAGTACAAGCGAAGAGATTTTTATCCGAGGAGGATCTGCGGGCCCAAGCTCTCATGGAGGCTGAGAAGGCGCGCCAACATGAGATACATCGCGTTAGAGAACAAATCCGTTCTTTGGCGAACCAGGACTTTTAGCCTTCTTTTTTTCTTCTTATAAAGAAAAGGACACTCTATTTACCAAGAGTGTTTGTATCTACTTTTATCATTTTTGAATAATAAAAGTCTTTGAAAAGAAAAAAATTTTTTTGCCTCGCTGTGGATAGATTCTGTAATACCCCGTTCCCGGAATACGTACTTAGTTGCGTATTCAGTTTTTCGATCGTATTTTTCGATTTACTTCCTGTATTTGACCGATTTCAGTTTTAAAAATCTTTTTCCCATATTATATATTTTCTATGATTTTCTGGAATTTTCCTGAATTTAATTAAATATTTTCAAAACCGGTGTCGACCAGTGCCGCTGATCGATTCTCAGATTTTTAATTCACAAAGAGTTAGGAATTTCTAGAAGGTCCTTTAGACTTTATTTCTTAGAATCATATTCTCTATCTAAATACTTTTTCTGAGAATTTTATGAATTTATGAAAATTCCAACGGAGTCGGTAGATAACTGATTCCGGGATTTTTAGTTTTAAAACTATAAATTATTTCTCCAAACGAATTTCACCATGAGTCTTAAAATAATATTCTTGATTTTTAGTAAAATTTACGAGTCGTTCCGAGATACTTGAATTTCGGACGATTTCGGTATTTTCCGAAATGTTTTCCGCATCTTCGACTTAAACCTGGAAAATTGTCTTTTCAACATTTTTAAATTTTAAATCCAAGAGAAAATATCTTCATTTATAATTTCTCTTCCTTTTTCTTTTTCTAAATTTCCTTCCTTCCTCCACAACCACAAGCTTTTCCATTTTCCAATTTTTCAATAATTCCACTTTCTCCAAAATTCCACCAACTCCCACCTACTTCCTCATTTAATGCATGTCTCTCTCTCTCTCTCTCCCATGGCCGGCCAAGTGGCCAAGAAGAGGGACACTCATCCCCTCCCCTATTTACACAAAGCCCCCTCTCTTCTACATAAATTGCATCTCCTTTACAAAATCAAAAACCTATTTAAACCTTCCCTTTACACTTCTTTCCCTTTTTACTTCCTTCCTCAAGAGAAGCCTTCACCCTCACCAAACCCTCCTTCATCTCAACTCAAACCCTAACTCCAAACAGCACCTAGGTCATCTTCTCCATCTCAAGCAACCACCACTTCTTTGGATTGGATCGTCCGCAACATCGCCAAGGATCAAGTTGGTGGTATTGTCGACAACAACCTTTTCGGAACTCGTAAAGCTTCGATTAACCAATCCTAGTGAGTATCTTTACTCACCAAGACTTGTGAACTTCCTAGTATACTTGTATTTCCACAACTTGTACACTTGTGCCTTCAAAATCACATTTTTGACCTTCAAATTCGACCCGCAAATTCTGTTCTGTACGCTGTTTTCAGGCCACGATTAGTCGACTGGACCTAGGGATTAGTCGACTAATCCATCTAGTTGAACCATAACCCTTTTCTGAAACTCAGTTTTAGTCGACTTACCTTGGTTATTAGTCGACTAACCTTTTCTGGAAATAAACCTCAACTCTCTGGAAATCACTGTTAGTCGACTACCCCTTTTACCCTAGTCGACTAACTTCTCCTGAATCAGAAACTCAACTCTCTGTATCACAGACTTGGTCGACTTAAGTATCTGTTGGTCGACTTATAATCATTGTTAGTCGACTAACCCTTCCACCTAGTCGACTAACTTTTCCTGAACCAGAATCCAACTCTCTGGAACCCAGTTTCAGTCGACTAATTCAGACTGTTAGTCGACTAGAGACCCCTATTAGTCGACTAACCATTCCACCTAGTCGACTAATTCTGACTGTTTGTCTTAGTTGATTTCTTTTCTGAATTTGAATCTTATCATTGGTTTATGTGCTATGTATTATTGTTACTTGTGCTTCATGACTGATACCTCATGACATGTTACTTGATAGATATTACTTCATATTACACCATGACTTGTTATTATATATTTCCACTTCATGACTTATCACTGTGTAGTCTCATTCCATAACTTGTTAATAAATGGATATCACCACTTATCATGCCATCACTTGAACCAAGCATGATACACTTGACTTTTGTATAAAATGGACCAACTTATATTGGGTCGGGGGAAAACATACGGATATCGATATGTGTTCGTGTTTACAGTGGTTTTAGGAATGTTGTGCAACTCATGTTCCGGTCTGACCTGTGGGCCACCAGGGGACCGAGGGGAGTGCTTGCTCCCTCTTCCTGAATATTATCATGATAAAGGGCATACATAAGTCCCTCCTGTTAGCCTAGCGGCTGGCTTCCGTCACCAAGCAACGGAACAATCCTGGACCGTTATCCCGGGCATGTACGGGATCCACTGTAAACATAGTTCGTCGATACAACCGCTGGTTTCCAATAACAACCTTGCTTTACTAGGATATGGATCTATGTGCGCTGGGACGCTGGGTCACGTAGCTAGATATCACAGTGAGACAAGTAATAATAATAATAAGACATTAACGGTGGATCTATTGTATTCAGACTCTTACGCTTTATGCTTTCATTTCCTACTGATTGATATTTATCTTACTGTTCCCCCTTACTTATTTATGTCTCTTATGCCATTTGGCTGTAGCCTGATTATTGTTATGAGGTCTTGACCCCTTGGATTTGCATATTCAGGTTCTGAAGCTTGGATCGAAGTGGAGCCATCCACAGAAGATCGAGCTTTCTTTAGTGAGCAGGCCGATTAGCTCCAGTCCTTGTGCCAGATCTCTCTTTTTGACTCACGGGATCTTCATCCTACTCGTGAGCATTTTGTGTTTATATTGTATCTTTTGCTTTTGAACTTGGTTGTGATAAAAGATACATGTAATGTGTAATATTTTATCATATTTTGTGATGACTTGTACTTGTACTTTTATGTGGGCATATGTATGGATATCACGCTTTGTCGTGTACTCTGATTCTTGTTGTACTCTTATGCTTAGCGTATATGCGTGGGGGCATTTCCTGACCTACGTATATACGTCGCAGTGACGTCCCCGTATCCGTGGGATCGGGGCGTTACAGGTTGGTATCAGAGCCTTGGCTCTCACACCTATAGTACAATCAAGCAGCAAATTCCAGTAATTTGCTATTGCCAACTACAATGTACAAAGTTATCTAGTCCTTCTTGATCCCTTCTTGACTCCTTTCCTTGTGTCCTAAACTCCTTCCATTTGTTTCCAAATTCCAGTTATCTTATCCCAATTCGGTATGGAGAGAAGGACGGGTCGTAACCATTCCGGACTAGCATCGAATGGACCCGCGGGAGAGAATGTGGACATTCTGAGGGTCATTCAGACGATGATGGAGAACCAGCAGCAACAGACGGAACTTCTCCGGCAAGAATTGGCAGCTCCAAAGGAACAGAGGCCGGGAAATGTTTCAGACTTCAGACGGCTGCAACAAGCCATATTCACGGGCGAAGAGAAACCCCTGGATGCTGAGCAATGGCTGACGGACACCACAGACTTATTGAATGCAGCTCGAGTTCCAAAGGAAAATCAAGTGGAGGTTGCTAAGATTCAATTGAAGGATATAGCCAGAACTTGGTGGCTAGCTGAGGAGGCCAGATTGGAGAAGCCTGTCACCTGGGACACATTCTCCAAGAGTTTCTACAACAGATTCTTCCCTGCCACTGCTCAGAAGGACATGGAAGAGCAGTTCATCAGACTTCAGCAAGGGAATAGATCCGTGGATGAGTATGCCGCGGAATTTCTCAGACTTAGCCGCTTTGCTCCGTACATGGTAACTGATGAGGAGAAGCGGGCTAGTAGGTTTCAGCAGGGCTTGCAGATGGACATCCAAGTTTTCCTAATGCCCCAGCAGCTGAAGACTTATTCAGAGGTTCTCACCATAGCTCGGGAGGTAGAGCGTGGACTGGAGAAGAAGCAAGAGAACCAGATGAGGAACCAGGCCATGAAGAGGCCATTTCCACCTATGGGAAGAGGAGGCCCATACAGAGCAGTAAAGGTTCAGACTATGAGGCAACCATTCCGACCAGCTCCTTACCAGGCGGCTCAACCACTTTCTTTCTGCAGCTATTGTCAGAAACCAGGCCATATTCGGCAGAATTGCCGTAGGGCAAATGGATTATGTTTGGTGTGTAGTTCCCGAGACCATTCCATCGAAGCCTGTCCACACAAGAGAATGGGAATAGCCGGCCAAGCTTTGCCAGCACTGCAGGGACCGAATGGACAGAGAGCACTTCCAGGGCCATAGGGACAGAGGAATCAGGGACCGATGATCAGGAGAGTTCCTCCCCCTCCTCCACAACGAGCTGTTCGCCCAGTCCAGAGAGGAGCTAGGACTGCTGCAGGGCGTGGAAGGGGTCAAGCCTTCAATTTGACAGAAGTAGAGGCTGAGACTTCTGAGGAGGTGATAACAGGTAACATCATGGTGCATTCTAAACCTGTTTTAGCCCTCTTCGATTCAGGTGCTTCACATTGTTTTATCTCAGATCATTTTGTGGCATTGCATTCCATACCTGTTAGATCTTTAGACCACAAATGGGAGATTAGTACTGGGAATGGAGTAGTCATATCTTCTAGAGTTTGTGCTGACTGTCCAGTAGAACTTTGTGATAAGACCTTGGCCATAGATATGCTCGTACTAGACACCAAGGGGTACGACGTAATCTTAGGCATGACCTGGCTCAGTCAATATTATGCAGTTATTGACTGTAGGGAGAAGAAGATTATTTTCAGGATCCCTCTTCAGCCGGAGTTCTAATTCAGTGGAGAAGTGAAGTCTACTAAGAGAAAGACTCGGTTGACTACTTCGGAGGTTCAGAAGGGAGTGCCGGTGTGGGATGAATTTCCAGGAGTGTTTGCTGAGATCTCAGGACTGCCACCTGAAAGGATGATTGAGTTTTCTATTGATACTGTGCCTGGAACAGCTCCTATATCCAAGGCTCCGTACAGGATGGCACCTACGGAGTTAGAGATTCTGAAGAAGCAGCTGCAGGAATACTCTGATAAGGGATTGATTCGGCCAAGTACTTCACCATGGGGAGCTCCAGTATTATTGGCAAACAAGAAGGATGGTGGTAAGAGGCTTTGTGTTGATTATAGAGAATTGAACAAAGTTACCATCAAGAACAAGTATCCCTTACCAAGGATTGATGATTTATTTGATCAGCTTCATGGAGCCCGAGTATTCTCTAAATTAGATTTACAGTCGGGTTACCATCAGCTAAGGGTGAGGAAGGAGGATATTCCGAAGACGGCATTCAGGACCCGTTATGGCCACTATGAGTTTCTAGTTATGCCTTTCGGAGTCACCAATGCCCCTTCAGTTTTCATGGACTTGATGAACAGAGTGTTCTCGCCCTACTTGGATCAGTTCGTTGTTGTTTTTATTGATGACATCTTGATCTACTCAAAGAGCAACAGGGAGCATGCAGAACACTTGAGGATTGTATTGCAGACTCTACAGCAGGAGCAGCTTCATGCTAAGAGGAGCAAGTGTGACTTTTGGTTGGACAGTATGGCCTTCCTTGGACACATAGTTTCAGCAGAAGGGATTTCAGTTGACCCCAGCAAAGTCCAGGCGGTGAGAGATTAGCCAATTCCGAGGACGGTGACTGAGATTAAGAGTTTTCTGAGACTAGCCGGATATTACCGACGCTTTGTCCAAGATTTCTCTAGGATTGCAGCTCCGTTAACCCAGCTTACTCGGAAAGGAGAAAGGTTCATATGGACAGAAGAATGTACTGCAGCTTTTGAGCAATTGAAGCAGAGGCTCATTTCAGCTCCAATCTTGAAGACTCCCTCAGGAAGAGGAGGGATGGTCATATTCAGTGATGCATCAGGAAAAGGCCTGGGGTGTGTACTTATGCAACATGATCATGTCATAGCTTATGCATCCCGGCAACTGAAGACTCATGAGCGGAATTACCCAACTCATGACTTGGAGCTAGCAGCTGTTATATTTGCCTTAAAGATCTGGAGGCATTATCTTCTGGGAGACAAGGTGTTGATATACACGGATCACAAGAGCCTCAAGTATATTTTCTCACAGAAGGAGTTGAACATGAGGCAGAGGCGGTGGCTGGAGTTGATGGCGGACTATGATATAGACTTGCAATATCATCCAGGTAAGGTCAATACAGTACCGGATGCACTGAGCAGGAAGCCAGAGAATAGAGTGCTTGTTCAACTTACTCAGCAGAAGGAGTTGATTCAAGACATCATCAGATTGGACTTAATGTTGGTACAAGGAGTTGATAAGGCAGGACAGTTCATGACCTTGCAGATTCAGTCAACATTGATAGATGAGATCAAGGAAGCTCAAAAGGAAGATCCCAGATTGCAGTCATTTCGAGCCCAGGTAGAGGCTGGATTGAGGACTGATATCTGTATTCATCCAGATGGTGCATTATATTTTGGTAGCAGACTTTGTGTTCCCCAAGGAGAAGTTCGACAGAAGATTCTAGCAGAAGCACACAGTTCAGCATATTCCATACACCCAGGGGGAAACAAGATGTATCAAGACTTGAAGAAGCAGTTTTGGTGGAATGCTATGAAGAGGGAGATAGCCCAGTATGTTGCCAAGTGCTTGGTTTGTCAGCAGATAAAGATAGAGCATCAGAGGACAGCTGGACTTCTACAACCCTTACCGATACCTGAGTGGAAGTGGGAGCACATCACCATGGATTTGTCACGGCATTGCCTCGCAGTCCTAAAGGTAATAATGCTGTGTGGGTAATCATTGATCGCCTCACCAAATCAGCTCACTTCATACCATTCAGGGTAGGTCAGACAACAGAGGTTCTGGCAGACAAGTACATGAAGGAGATAGTTCGTCTGCATGGAGTTCCAGTTAGTATTGTATCAGACAGAGACACCAGATTCAGATCTCATTTCTGGGAAAGCCTCCAAGAAAGTCTAGGGACTCGTCTGAAATTCAGTACTTCATATCATCCTCAGACAGACGGACAATCTGAAAGGACTATCCAGATTCTTGAAGATATGTTGCGGGCCTGCATGATTGAATTCCAGGGATCATGGGAAGACCATCTTCACTTGGCTGAATTTTCTTATAATAACAGCTATCAGGCAAGTATCAAGATGGCACCTTTTGAAGCATTGTATGGTAGGAAGTGTAGGTCACCGATCTGTTGGGATGAAGTCGGTGAGAGGAGACTTTTGGGACCAGAGATCCTGATTCAGACAACAGATAAAGTCAGGATTATCAGGGATCACCTCAGGGCAGCACAGAGTCGGCAGAAGAGTTGGGCAGACACACTGAGAAGGCCATTGGAATTCCAGACAGGGGATCATGTGTTTTTGAAGATATCACCTACAAAGGGAGTAATCCGGTTCGGTACTCGTGGGAGGCTTAGTCCGAGATATATCGGCCCATTCGAGATCTTGGACCGAGTGGGAGATGTGTCTTACAGGTTGGCGTTACCGCCATCTTTGGACGGAGTTCACAATGTATTCCACGTATCACAGCTGAGGAAGTATGTGAAGGATGATAGTCATATCCTGGATCACTCCGAACTGGAACTACAACCGGATTTGTCATACCAAGAGAAACCGATGGCCATTTTGGACAGAAGTGTCAAGACATTGAAGAATAAAGCCATACCATTAGTGTTGGTGTCTTGGAACAGACATGCACCAGGAGAGGCCACGTGGGAACGAGAGGATGTTATCCGTGAGCGTTATCCGCAACTCTTCACATCTTGATTGGTAAAACTCTTTCTTCTCATCCTTCTTTATTGCTGCCTTTCACTTCCTGTTATCCTTCTTTACCGTCACCTTTCACTTTATGAAATTTCGAGGACGAAATTTTTGTAAGGTGGATGGATTGTAATACCCCGTTCCCGGAATACGTACTTAGTTGCGTATTCAGTTTTTCGATCGTATTTTTCGATTTACTTCCTGTATTTGACCGATTTCAGTTTTAAAAATCTTTTTCCAATATTATATATTTTCTATGATTTTCTGGAATTTTCCTGAATTTAATTAAATATTTTCAAAACCGGTGTCGACCAGTGCCGCTGATCGATTCTCGGATTTTTAATTCACAAAGAGTTAGGAATTTCTAGAAGGTCCTTTAGACTTTATTTCTTAGAATCATATTCTCTATCTAAATACTTTTTCTGAGAATTTTATGAATTTATGAAAATTCCAACGGAGTCTGTAGATAACTGATTCCGAGATTTTTAGTTTTAAAACTATAAATTATTTCTCCAAACGAATTTCACCATGAGTCTTAAAATAATATTCTTGATTTTTAGTAAAATTTACGAGTCATTCTGAGATACTTGAATTTCGGACGATTTCGGTATTTTCCGAAATGTTTTCCGCATCTTCGACTTAAACCTGGAAAATTGTCTTTTCAACATTTTTAAATTTTAAATCCAAGAGAAAATATCTTCATTTATAATTTCTCTTCCTTTTTCCTTTTCTAAATTTCCTTCCTTCCTCCACAACCACAAGCTTTTCCATTTTCCAATTTTTCAATAATTCCACTTTCTCCAAAATTCCACCAACTCCCACCTACTTCCTCATTTAATGCATTTCTCTCTCTCTCTCTCCCATGGCCGGCCAAGTGGCCAAGAAGAGGGACACTCATCCCCTCCCCTATTTACACAAAGCCCCCTCTCTTCTACATAAATTGCATCTCTTTTACAAAATCAAAAACCTATTTAAACCTTCCCTTTACACTTCTTTCCCTTTTTACTTCCTTTCCTCAAGAGAAGCCTTCACCCTCACCAAACCCTCCTTCATCTCAACTCAAACCCTAACTCCAAAACAGCACCTAGGTCATCTTCTCCATCTCAAGCAACCACCACTTCTTTGGATTGGGATCGTCCGCAACATCGCCAAGGATCAAGTTGGTGGTATTGTCGACAACAACCTTTTCGGAACTCGTAAAGCTTCGATTAACCAATCCTAGTGAGTATCTTTACTCACCAAGACTTGTGAACTTCCTAGTATACTTGTATTTCCACAACTTGTACACTTGTGCCTTCAAAATCACATTTTTGACCTTCAAATTCGACCCGCAAATTCTGTTCTGTACGCTGTTTTCAGGCCACGATTAGTCGACTGGACCTAGGGATTAGTCGACTAATCCATCTAGTTGAACCATAACCCTTTTCTGAAACTCAGTTTTAGTCGACTTACCCTGGTTATTAGTCGACTAACCTTTTCTGGAAATAAACCTCAACTCTCTGGAAATCACTGTTAGTCGACTACCCCTTTTACCCTAGTCGACTAACTTCTCCTGAATCAGAAACTCAACTCTCTGTATCACAGACTTGGTCGACTTAAGTATCTGTTGGTCGACTTATAATCATTGTTAGTCGACTAACCCTTCCACCTAGTCGACTAACTTTTCCTGAACCAGAATCCAACTCTCTGGAACCCAGTTTCAGTCGACTAATTCAGACTGTTAGTCGACTAGAGACCCTTATTAGTCGACTAACCATTCCACCTAGTCGACTAATTCTGACTGTTTGTCTTAGTTGATTTCTTTTCTGAATTTGAATCTTATCATTGGTTTATGTGCTATGTATTATTGTTACTTGTGCTTCATGACTGATACCTCATGACATGTTACTTGATAGATATTACTTCATATTACACCATGACTTGTTATTATATATTTCCACTTCATGACTTATCATTGTGTAGTCTCATTCCATAACTTGTTAATAAATGGATATCACCACTTATCATGCCATCACTTGAACCAAGCATGATACACTTGACTTTTGTATAAAATGGACCAACTTATATTGGGTCGGGGGAAAACATACGGATATCGATATGTGTTCGTGTTTATAGTGGTTTTAGGAATGTTGTGCAACTCATGTTCCGGTCTGACCTGTGGGCCACCAGGGGACCGAGGGGAGTGCTTGCTCCCTCTTCCTGAATACTATCATGATAAAGGGCATACATAAGTCCCTCCTGTTAGCCTAGCGGCTGGCTTCCGTCACCAAGCAACGGAACAATCCTGGACCGTTATCCCGGCATGTACGGGATCCACTGTAAACATAGTTCGTCGATACAACCGCTGGTTTCCAATAACAACCTTGCTTTACTAGGATATGGATCTATGTGCGCTGGGACGCTGGGTCACGTAGCTAGATATCACAGTGAGACAAGTAATAATCATAATAAGACATTAACGGTGGATCTATTGTATTCAGACTCTTACGCTTTATGCTTTCATTTCCTACTGATTGATATTTATCTTACTGTTCCCCCTTACTTATTTATGTCTCTTATGCCATTTGGCTGTAGCCTGATTATTGTTATGAGGTCTTGACCCATTGGATTTGCATATTCAGGTTCTGAAGCTTGGATCGAAGTGGAGCCATCCACAGAAGATCAAGCTTTCTTTAGTGAGCAGGCCGATTAGCTCCAGTCCTTGTGCCAGATCTCTCTTTTTGACTCACGGGATCTTCATCCTACTCGTGAGCATTTTGTGTTTATATTGTATCTTTTGCTTTTGAACTTGGTTGTGATAAAAGATACATGTAATGTGTAATATTTTATCATATTTTGTGATGACTTGTACTTGTACTTTTATGTGGGCATATGTATGGATATCACGCTTTGTCGTGTACTCTGATTCTTGTTGTACTCTTATGCTTAGCGTATATGCGTGGGGGCATTTCCTGACCTGCGTATATACATCGCAGTGACGTCCCCGTATCCGTGGGATCGGGGCGTTACAGATTCAATCACAGTTTTTTTTTTTGTGCTCTCTGGCTGACTGTGAATACTGAACTTAGGTAAAACTAAGTTCTTTTGATGAAACGCAGCGTCAATTCATAAAAGAGACGCGGCTCTAAGGCACGCGATTCTGACCTGCCAGTGAAGACGCGGTTCAAGCGGACGCGAAGGACGCAGCTTTGAGTGTGATTCACTGGCCGCAATCCTTGACTTTATCCAGACGCAGAGTTCAGGATACATTAAGAATGTGGTCTTACGGCCCTTAAAATTGACGCAGTCAGGGACGCGACGCTGAGACTCGGTGCAAGACCCATCATCATCCATGTAGACGCAGCTCCAAGACACTTGTGAAGGTGATAGGCCTTCTCTGCTGAAGATATAAGCTTTGGGACGCAGCTTTATGTGCTTTCCCACTGAGACCCCCAGAATGAGTCCCTTTTGTTGATGGATGCAACCTTGAGTCGTCCGAGAGACGCGGAGCAACTTTGAGTCATCCAAGAGACGCGAAGGGTCTTCTAACTTGGAATGAAGGAGGACGCCACTTTTTGAAAAAGAGGCGCGAGCCTCTGGATGCGGCTCTCACATCTGCGTTTGGTGCAACTTCCCAGGCGTTATGTGTAGCCTATCATAAAGATCCTGTGAGATTTTCAAACGTCAAGTCTTCGTTGACGATTGGGAACCCGCATCATCCGTTGTTTCCCGAAGCGGTTGTCCACGCGTCGGTTCTTCATTGGGCTTAGGCGTTAATGCCTTTTAATGTCAAACCGGCGCTGGCGGTTGGAGACCAGCGTCTTCGATGCTTCCCGAAGCGACGCTCCACGCGTCAGCCTTCCATTGGGCTTTGACAGTCGTGCGGTCATTAAGGCCGACGGTTCTAATTGATGAACCATTAATTATGGTTATTATGGGCTGCCTATAAATAGGGTTTACCCCCTTCCTTTAGCAGTCCCATACTTGGACTATTCTCTTTTAACAGCGAGTGCTCTGAGAGACTCCATCTTCTCCGTTCAAGGACTTTACCAGGGGCTTGCCTCCATGGATGAAGATGACCCAGAGCTTTCATGCTTCTGTTTGGTCTCTTCAGAAGATTACCACTGTCAAGTGATTTCAATAACAGAAAGCGTCTCTTTGAGCTCCTTTTATGTCCGCGCTTCAATGCAGAGAATTCAACTCTTAATAGAGGCCTCTGCGGGTACGCCGTCCTAATTTGCCATGATATTTTTTAGTCCAACTAAGTCTGAATTTTGATATCTCTTAAAGAGATTCATCATCTGGATTTTCTCCTGAAGTCAGTTGGTGCCTTCCTCTTTGGAAGTTGCACTATTGACTTAGACTTCTCTCGACGCGAGTATAGTAGACTTAGGCGCCTGGCCGCAGGTTTTGCACATAGAGCTCGCGTCTTGAGGCTGTCGACTTAGGAGAATTTCAACTCAGACCGGAGGTCTCAGGCCTGAATCTTGCAACTCCTGTTCATCCGACAGGGAGACGGCAATTTTCACGTCTGATTCTCGTCGCGTCTCATATTTTAGACGCGGGTACAAAACTGCGGTCAAACTCTGTATGTTGTCACAGCTTTGATCGCGTCTGTTTCTGCCGCCGCAGATGTTCGCTGCGCGGGTCATTCCTGCGTCTGACGATTTCAGCAATAACTGTATCTGTCACTTAGTTTTTCTATTGAAGTATACTAAGCTTCAGATCTTCTAATTTTGTTGCTTCTTGCAGGTAGGCTTGATCATTCTTTTTCATGTTCGCTGGGCCCTTGGGAGAATATATCGGCCAGCGAACTTGGTCGATGGTCGACCACAGGAGAAGAAGTCATGACTCCTGCCTTCAGGAGATTGGGACCGGAACCTCGCCAAGATCTCTTTGGATTCAATGCACCAGTCATGCTTCTTGGCATGGCATGGTCAGAGTGAGGATGGCGGCGGGGGTAGCGGTGGATATAGTGGTGGGTAGCATCCCCTGTGAGGTCTCAAAACCTCCTCTCTTACCCCAGAAGTGACATCGAGGGAAACTCCATGCCTACTGAATGACCTTCTGGTGGAAGAGATGTTCATCAACGAAGGATCATACCCCCACTTCGGATGGTCAGGTGGAATCAGAAGACTCTGCTGCCTTTCGACCTCAAGAAACACCATTGTTCTCGATCAACCAGGGACTTCTTCGATGTTTACATAATGCATCATGGTGCAACCAGCTTCTGATCGTTGCCACAATGTTCAATCATATTCTGGCGCCCTTCCAAACATCTTGTACTTGGAATCAAACGCAGCTTTAAGGAGTGAGTGCAACTCTGAGAGAGAAAGGGACTTCTTTGTGTACTCCTTAACTGTAACACTCAATCTCATTGTATAAGAGAGCGTTTTGTATCACTTTCATATGCTTAGATATAAATAAAAGTGACACTTTTCTTTTTGTCTCTTCTATTGTCTTGGACTCTCTCGTTTCTTTTTAGCCAGACGCATAGAAGCAAAGAATCTTCGGCTTGTCAAAACTATGATGAAGATTTTAACAAGTCAAATCTCGTGGAGGAAAATCCTATTTCAGGAACCCCACAATGCTGTCAGAGGTGTGATATTAACTTAACAGAAATAAGATAATTTTGGTGGGCCTGCCACTTTATAAAAAAGAAAGTGACAAGTTGAATTGGTACCCCCAGGGAAGATGAGCTTTTATCAAAGGTTTAAGCTCAACTAGAGAGTTGATGAAAATACTGTTAACGGTGTAATATTAACCTAACAATGTTTTTTTTTTAAGTGGACTTGTTATTCTGTTGAGGAGAACAACAAGTGAGACTAGGCTCGCGGGGAGTCTAGGAAAGTCTTTACCGTTAGAGGTGTGATATTAACTTAACGGGTTGAATGTAGTCTTGTCAGAAGTGTAATGTTAACTTGACAAGAATGTAAGTCAGAGGTGTGATATTAACTTGACTCAAAAGCTTTTCAGTTTTATTCGGGAAAACTAAAAGTGTCACTGTCATAGGTGTAATGTTTAACTTGACAATGAGGGTAATGCTAGAGGTTTAACTTGACAATGAGGGTAATGCTAGAGGTATAATTTTGAACTTGGCATTAGTCATCTCGACTTCAGCGAGGAAGTCCGAGGAAAGTCGTGGCCGTAAGTGTATTGTTGAACTTGGCGATGACCTGGATGCTAGAGGTGTAGTGTTAAACTTAGCATCATTCATTTCAGCTTCGATATGGAAGTGTGTGATGTTAACTTGACAGAAACTCGATGTACTGTTTAGAAGTATAATGTTAACTTAACAGTAATTTGTCAGAGGTGTGGTATTAACTTGACAGAAATTGATTTGCGATATGAGCAATTTGAGAACCTGTCATTCTATTGATGAGAATTGGCAAGTGGAGTTTAAAAATGTCAGAGATATAGTGTTAACTTGACAAATTTGGATTTGCGATATGAGCAATTTTGAAGACTTGCCATTCTATTAATGAGAATTGGCAAGTGAAGTTTGAAGTGCCAGGGGTATAGTGTTAACTTGGCAACGACTGTATTTCGTAGACCTACCATTCTGTGGATGAGAATTGGTAAGGGATTTTGGAGGGGAGAGTGGAGTCAAGTCCACTTAGGATTTTTAGCAAACCCTCAGCTATCAACGGATTTGAGGTGCCTTTACCAACTACCGTTTGAGTTGGGCTAGCCATGCTATTCCCCTCAGCATGATGAGTTGTCGAAGATTTATGTTGGGCTTAAAAGCCAACATTTTCCTCTATTCTTAGCCGTCGGAGGCGTCGGATGTTAATGAAGAAGCTCTTCCTGTTTTGATCAGAGGTGTACTTTTAACTTGATCGGAGGGGGAACACTATCTAAGGATAGTATTTCTTTAGGAATCTGCCATTGATCGGCATCATGAGTGTATCGCCATTTGACGTTATGAGACGATATGACCCATTTGAGTAGACTGACTCTACTACAAATGGCCCTTCCCATTTGGGCTGGAATTTTCCTTTTGTCTTGTGCGTCATTACCATAGGTATTCTGACGGTTAAGACAAGATCGCCTTTCTTGAAAGTTCTCATTTTAACTTTCTTGTTGAAGGCTCTGGTAATTCGAGCTTGGTAAAGCTCGATTTGCTGTTGGGCCTGCAGACGCTTACCGTCTAAGGCCTCCAATTCCTGGAGTCGCTGTCGATGCTTCTCCTCTGTTGTCATCTCCGCTGTCAGGGCGACGCGTAGAGATGGAATTTGGATTTCGAGTGGAAGCACGGCTTCACACCCATAGACCAAAGAAAATGGCGTAGCTTTAGTTGGGGTTCGCACAGTTGTGCAGTAGGCCCATAAGCATTCACCCAGCTTGTCGTCCAAATCACGTTGACTTTTCGAGATGAATTTCTTGAGAAGCTTGCCAATGGTCTTGTTGAAAGCTTCTGCGAGGCCGTTAGCGGCAGGATAGTATGCCGTTGAGGACACACTCTGGATTCTGAACTTATGGCAGAATTTCTGGAAAGCCTGGCTGATGAACTGGGGTCCATTGTCATGGACAATTCGCCGAGGTATGCCGAAACGGTAAATAACGTGATGTTTTACAAACTTGATCACGTTAGACGATTTTACCTCCTTCAAAGGAATGGCCTCAGCCCATTTAGAGAAGTAATCGGTTATTACCAAAATAAACTGATGTCCTTTTGATGATGGTGGGCTGATAGGGCCAACCACATCCATTCCCCACATTTCAAATGGCCAGGTAGAGATTGTAGAGTGAAGGTACCCTGGTGCTTGATGGAAGAAATCCCCATGTACTTGACAGGCGTGACATCTTTTGGCATAAGTGACGGCGTCAGCAATCATCTTGGGCCAGTAATATCCCAACCTTTAGAGTCGATATGCAAGTTTTGGGCCAGGTTGATGGGCTCCGCACATGCCGTCATGGGCTTCTTTCAATACCTCCTGTGCCTCCTTTTGTGAAAGGCAGCGAAGCAAAATCCCGTCATGCGATCGACGATACAGTGTTCGCATAATCGCATTATAGTAGTATTTGGGGGCTTTCCTTCGAATGGCAGCCGCTCTTTTGTGTCTTCAGGCAGGATGCCATACAGGACATAATCAATGTAGGGGAATCGCCAGTCTCTAGGTTCTGGACCGGTTGACAATTCCAGCGCTTATTTGCTTTGAGAATCTCCTGTTGGCTCCTGGTAATCCTCAGGAGCAATTCTCGGGCAATACAGGTCGTGGCTGTGGACAAATATCTTCTCCACTGTTCCAGCCGGAAGAGCTAAAGAGGCAGCGAGGGATGCCAGTGCATCTGCATGCGCATTTTGCCTGCGCGGTACATGGTCGATGTAGAAGTTTGTAAACTTCCCAGCCATGTGGACGGTTGCATTGTAATAGGGTACTAGGTCTTCATGTCTGACTTCGTACTCCCCGCGAACTTGGTTGACGATGAGTTTGGAGTCACCATATGCCTCGAGATTTTTAACGCCATTCTCATCAGCGAGTTGCATCCCAATCAAAAGAGCATTGTACTCCGTCACATTGTTGGAACAAGGTTCAGTTAATGAGACAGCTCGAGGAATCACATAGTTCTGCGGGGAGACGAGTACTACTCCTACTCCTGCGACTATGTGTCCTTTTGGGCTTGTTCTTGATGCACCATCAAAGAAAAGTTGCCACACCTGTCTTTCAAAGGATGTCTGGGTCTGGCAGGCTTCAGCGACCTCGTCTGGGAGATCATCGTAAAGTTTGGTTGCCCTCGGATCTGGATGCTCAGCTAGGAAATCCGCCACCGCTTGTCCTTTAATGGCCTTCTGTGGTAAAAAGTGCATTTCATATTGAGATAACAATATGGCCCATTTTGCCAGTCGGCCATTTAGCGATGAAGGCTTTGCCATGAGTAACCTCAAGGGGTTGACTTTTGATATGACATTTATGGTTTGGCCTGCCAGATAGTGTCGCATTTTCTGAATGGCGAACACCAGTGCCAAACATTCCTTCTCGATCGGGTTGTACCGATGTTCGGCTCCGATCATTGTTCTACTCAGATAGTAGATCGCTTGTTCTCGTCCTTGATCATCATTTGGAGCTAGTAAAGCTCCCAAAGAATGATCCATTGCTCGGACGTATACCAGGAAAGGTTTTCCGGATATCGGAGCTGCATGGACTGGTGGTTGTGTGAGGTATTGCTTGATTTCCTCAAATGCTTGTTGGCAAGCGTCGTCCCAAATGAACGAAACACCCTTCTTCATTAGCTTAGCGAAGGGTTGGCATCTTCTGGAGAGATTTGAGATAAACCTGCGGATGTATGTCAATCGTCCTTGCAATCCCCTGAGTTCCTTGAGATTCTTCGGGGGTTGCATCTCCTGGATAGCACGAATCTTTTCTGGATCTAAATGAATTCCTGTGGAAGTCACTACAAACCCTAGGAACTTGCCGCTGGCCACCCCCAGGAAGGATTTGGTAGGGTTCATTTTCAACTGATGGGCCCGCATGATGTCGAAGACAACCTTTAGATCAGTGATATGATCACCTTTAGCGCGGCTTTTTACCGCAATGTCATCAACATAGCATTCCACTGTTTTGCGCATTTGCTGATGGAAAATGGTATTCATGGCCCTTTGATATGTGGCCCCTGCATTCTTCAATCCGAAGGGCATGACGGTGTAGCAGTAGACCCCTAGTGGTGTTCTGAAGGAGGTGTGCTTTTCGTCATCAGGATACATTTTGATTTGATTATATCCTGAGAATCCGTCCATGAAGGACATTCGTTCGAATCCACAGGTATTGTCAATCATGACATCCATGATTGGTAGTGAGAATTCGTCCTTGGGATAGGCCTCATTCAGATCACGAAAATCGATGCAGATTCGGATCTTTCCGTTCTTCTTGGCAACGGGGACGATGTTGGCTACCCAGTCGGGATGTTGTTCTTCCCTGATGAAGCCAGAATCTATGAGCTTTCTGACTTCTGATTGAATTGCCTCCATTATTTCTGGACAGAACCGTCGCTGTTGTTGTTTGACAGGCTTTACGTTCGGATTGATGTTGAGGCGGTGCATAACCACTTGAGGATCAAGTCCAGGCATGTCTTCGTAATTCTAAGCGAAGACATCTTTATACTCTTGAACAAGAGATATTAGATCCTTTTTCTCCGACGGTGACAGGCCGTCGCTTATGAAGATGGGCTTAGGGTTAGCCTCATCTCCTAGATTGATCTGAATAACCTTATCTTTTGTGGGTGGCTCTCGCTGTTCAAAGCGGGTATCCCAAAGAGTATTTAAATGTTTGATCTAAGGATCTGTATCGGATTGGATCATTTCTTCATCTCCGTCTTCCAGGTGGCTTGTTGAAACCATATTCACTGAAAGTTCTTTGAAGATGTTGCCGACACTAGCATCTGACTCCCACGAGGACGTGCCTGATGAGTAATCATGGCCCCATGTCTCTTCAGAGTTAGAGGCTGATGGGATCGGAGTTGACACATAGCCCAACCCCCTGCGAGTCTGATGATAATAATCAGGTGCTTTCCCTTTCAGCACAAAGGATCGAAGTAGCGTTCTCCTTCCTTTGCCGAAGTTCAACCCGAGTCTGCCGGTTAGGTCATACCCCATGTTTTTCATCATTCTGAGTGCCTTTGGCTCATAATGACCGAACTGAGGGAATTCCTGCTCACTTTCTGATTCTTCATGAGTTATTGGTTCGGATTCAATTCGTCCGAAAAGAATTGGTCTTTGGCCCTTCCTTCTCGCTGGAACCATGAATATTGATTGTTGCGCATCACCGACATTTCGACATGTTTCGAAGGACGATTTCACTGGTACATGCAACGATGTCAAAGCATCTATTGCCGACCAGAGATCGTCATCCACGTCAGTACTAGTGTCTGACGGCACTGAATCAGAAGCAAACACAGAAAAATACGCCGGATCTAAATCTTCATTAATATACCATCCGCCTACATCATCGGCGGAGGTATTATCAACATCGGGCCTATTAATGCCCGTTACAGGTGGATCTAGCTCCCACACACACTCATCCTCCTCCAGCTCGGTGTCGGCTTCATTGCCAGAGTCTGGTTCCTCTGGTTGCGGGATTTCATCTGTTCCCTCAGAGTCTTAGTACAGGAGGGAATCTGTGAAATAATTCTCGACTCCCTTGAACGGATGCCTTTCGGCAATCAACGTTCGCACCTTTCCACTCCCGTCAATGTATTTCATGACCTGGTGGAGGGTAGAGGGAACGATAGAATTGCGATGAATCCACGGTCGTCCCAGCAGCAAGTTGTAGGAGGTGTCAGCATCTATGACGTAGCATGTCACCTCTGACCTTAGGTCTCCAATCTGGCATTTGAGCTTGACCTTCCCCATTGGACGGGTACTATTGGCATTGAACCCATAAATGGTCGTCTGAGTAGGGCTCAAACGGTGAGTAGGAATCTCGAGATGTTGCATGACCCTGCAAGGCATAATGCTCAATGCAGACCCGGGATCTACCTGAATGCGGTTCACCTCAGATGATCCAATATACCCTGCGAAGTAAAGGGGTCGATCATGCTTCCCTTTGACTTGCATATCATCTGCCGTGAAGGTGATGCGGGGAATATTTTGGGAGGCGTGGAGGCAATCCTCTACATCTTCCTCCTTTGGTAGCTGGGTCATGAAGACTTCAGCATTAGCCAGAGCTTCTTGTAGAGCTTCTCTGGTCGACTTTGATAGTCTAAGAAGCTCATAAAGCGTAATCCACGCCGGGATGTTGGCTAGTTGAGCCAGGACATCAAAGCGGTAAGGTGCTGTGGATCCTTCCGCTACGTCCTTCGAAAGAACTCGAGAAAACCGAAGTTCTTTCTGTTTCTCCCCGGGTTGCTTCGTGGAGGGCTTGGCTGGCTCTGCAGCGAGTCTTGGAGGAGTTACCGCCACTTCGCCATACTTTTTCAAATATGGCTGCCCCGAACGGGTTTCTGCCACCAGCTGACTGGGTTCTGCGGCCAGAACTATTGTCTCCTTTTCTGAGTCGGTTAGCGAGGGAATATCAGTTTCCGCTTCTCGAGAGGAGGCACACACCACGTTGCAGGATGAAGCCTTTGCTTTGCCTTTGGACTTCCTGCTGGTTACAGTAGTCCATTGCTGGCCATCAATAAGGTCGGGATGAACCCACATGACTTCTCCCTGAGGTGTGGGAACAGGTACCAAGCCTTTTTCTTGCTGCTGGTGAGGGTCTGTGTTGACCATTCTCAGCTCTCCTCTTGGGATAGGGACTACTCCAGAGGGTGTTGGGGGTTGTCTCTCAAACTGGAGAACTGACGTCATATTAGCCGTCACCTTCTTCTGCTCTGGTCGGAGTTTCAATACCTCCCCGTCAATCAGGGCCTGAAGGATGTCCTTGAAGACATAACAGCTCTTGGTAGGGTGTCCCAACATCCTGTGGTACATGCAGTAGCTGGGATTGTCGGTTTTACCGACTTCCTCGGGCGCCTAGCTTCAGGAAGCTTCAGTCGATTGCTCTTATTGAGTAATTTGAAGAGCGAGTCGACATGTTCATCCTTGAAGGAATACTTCTTGTTGGCCCGTGGTTGGCTTGAAGAGCCACTTCCCTTGACCGGTTGAGGTTTGACAGGGGACTTGGTCTCTGCTGCCAAGTTATCCTTCCTTTTGGCTTAGAGGGATGTGTCTGGTGCACGCCTCGTTGACCTTTCAGGCCTGGGTTTGTTTTCTTCCGCTCTGACGCGGGCGACAATCTCCTCAGCCTGTTCACCTTGTTGCACTAATTGCTTCCAGGTGCGGCTTTCAGCAACTCCTATTTGAGCAAGGAGTGAGGATTGGAGATTGTGGCGGCATGTTTCCACCAGGGTAACCTGGGTCATACCGCTCGGACATCGGAGTGCCACGTTCCGAAATCTTTCTACGAAAGACTTAACGGACTCTCCCTTTCGCTGCTTGGTGGCTAAAAGGGTAGACATGTTGACCTCCGAGTCATCTTCAAAGAAGCGTGTTAAGAAAAGCTTCTCCAAATCACCCCAGTTCTTAATGGAACCTTCCGGGAGCTTCATGAACCATTCAAAGGCCAGCCCTTTTAGGGTGCCATTGAATAAACGCGCCAGGATGGCGTCGTTATCTACCACATTCCCAGTTTGGGACTTGAAATAGTAGATGTGTTGGTTCGGTGAACCTTTCCCATCAAATGCTTGGAGGGTTGGAGCCTTGAACTTGGGCGGGTATGGAACCAGGTCCCATTCGGCTGGATATGGGCGGACCACTCCTGCTTCTTGGAGACCTTTCCGATTGGTAAGGGCTTCAAGGCGCTGCTCCAACTGATTCATTCTTTTAGAATGAACCTTTCCCTGGTCTTGATCGTTCTTTTCCTGCGACGAGGATTTAGACGAACCAGAGGTGGGGTTGCTCTTTCTTCTCGGAGTGTTCGGAAGATGAGCTTTCTCCCTCTTTTCGTTTGCCCTTAGACTTTCTAGGGTGAGATTTACTCCTGTCTTCGAGCAACTGTGCGAGCATCTGCTTGAGAGAGTCGATGGATTCTTGTTGAGCACGAATCATCTCGAGTTGTTTCTTCTGGACCTGGGCTTGCAGCTCCAAGCGCTTAGCGGTCTCCTCAGGAGTGCTCGTCATGTATGTGAAGGCCTCTTTCTCTATAAAAAAGTTTGAGGCCTGCGACTCTGCAATGGCAGGGTGCGAGTCATTAATCTCAATGCCCCGGGCTAGGGCATTGTAGTTAATCGGGGGAATGGCCCCGGTCCGGGTGCGAGTGTGTCGGTACACTCCTTCCGGTTCAGAGTCAGACTCGTCGGAGCTAACTACAGGCTATTTTTCCCTGCTCCTGCTCGTCATGTTAGCAGTGAGCTCTGGATACTCAGTGTCAGAGAAGATCCTCCGCCTGTAAGAGCGTCTTCTTTTGGCTGATGGGGGAATCAGGGTCAGCTGTCTAACTAAGGACTGCTGGTTCACGCCTGAACCGCAACGGCACTCAGAGAGCATGGAGATGAGCCGTTGGCAGCAACATGATGAAGTGGTTTGATTAGCACTTCTTTTCTTTGCCAAGTTGTTGACTGAATTTTCCTGCACACAAAATATTATATGTTAGTTTTAAGAATAGATCTGCAAGTCTCAGTTCTAATCCGCGGTAGCAGGGCTATGCGGGTCGTGATCCTCAGGGAGGGACTGCGATGGAAGCGTTAAGCAAGTTTCTCTAAAGTTTTTATTTTTATTTGTTAAGTTAGAAAGAAAGTGGTATTTACAATGGGTGGTAGAAAAGAATATGGAGATGAGTTGTATTTAATCTACAAAAAAGAAAAGAAAAGAAAAAGAAAGAAAACTTATCTCTTTAGTCTGCTTGCCGTTTGAACCGTTGCGATGATTTTCCTTTTCTTCGAAGGCGTACAAGCACGGCTTATGGGATCGTCCGCCTTCTTAATCTACTCTACGAAATGAAAAACAAGCTATGAAGACCTGTTCATCGCCATGGGCCGTCAAGGTTCCTTCTTCGGCTAGGTATTCTCGAAGCAGTTGGATCTCATGGTGGGCAAGACATTAGAGAAAGAAACAATGTAGAAAAACAATGATAGACAAAGATAGAGACACAATAAAACATAAAAAGAACAAAACAAGTTTTGATTTGATTTAAACAATGGAGGAAAATTTACAACTTACACCGGCTGTCACCATTGGTACAAGAGGATCCCTTCCTCCATGAATGCATCATCTCCTCTCAGCTTTCACAAAAAGAAAATAAAATTTACAGAGGAAAGAAAATCTAACCTAAAACCTAAAAACCCTAGCTTTTGGCCCTTGGCTCTGCCTCTGGACGACGCTGTACGTTGCACTGCAGGGGATATTTATAGGTGCAAAAGGCGGAGGAGTCCTGGATGAACTTGCCCACGAAATCTGGGATTCTGGATCAACTAGATTGCCGCGGTTTTACCGCGGTTCCGCGGCACTTTTGTGGCTTCTGGCCACGCGCTTTGGCGCGTGGCTTCGTCTGGTCCGTCCATGTGGGCGCCAGCTTCTGGAAGTATGATCCTGGCTCTTCATATTGGGATTTCGATGTAACTTGATAATCAAGTTACCTAGATTTTGAATTCTCCCAATCTCTTTTAAACGAATTTCCTTCTCATCTTTGGCTTTTATGCTCATCCTGTAAGAGTTTAGGGTTGGGTAGAATTCTATCCTTCCCTCAACTTTAATAATTGCAACTTTAGCCCTTGTATATTTGCACTTTGACAATCTGATATTTGCACTTTTACACCTGGGCTTCAAATGTGGGCTTTTGGGCTTCATTAAGCTTTATTTATTATTAAAATAATAATTCGAGGCCTGCACACAATAAATAACAAAATATAATAATTGTGCAGAATTAAATGAATAAATATGAAAATGTGATGGTAAATATGATGATAAAAATGCATTTTTGACTACCAATCACACCCCCATACTTATCTTTTTGCTCGTCCTCGAGTAAAAACAAAGAAAAAGAAAAAGTTAATCTAACCTAACTCACTTTCGTAGGAATCACGATTGCACTTAGCACGTGCAACAAGCCGTTAAACCTCTAGGTTACCCTAGAGGACGAGTGTTGTCTCGTGAGGGTTTTCAGCGGATTGCACCCACAAAATCCATAAAAAGGAAAATATTTGAATTATTATTGAAGAGACTAAGTAGTCTATAAGTTTTAGGATTATCATTTTTATTCATTCTTCAAACCTAGTCTTTATAAAGTCAATTGTTATTCATTTTAGGTAAGGATTAAAATTGAATTTCTAATATAGTCTTTTTCGTTACCAAAAATCATATGCATCCTTATGAATCTAGGAATTCCTTAACTTGGACTCTCATGCCTCTTTATCATTTTTATAACATCATCTAATTTTCTTTCGTGTAAGTATCAAGGCTTCTTGAGGCCCTCATACTTAACTAATTGACTATTAGATGTGTTAATATATATATATATATATATATATATATATATATATATATATATATATATATTTGCATGTATAACTCATCTAATTTTCTTTCGTATAAGTATCAAGGCTTCTTGAGGCCCTCATACCTAACTAATTGATTATTAGATGTGTTAATACATATATTATATTTCTTAGTCTTCTTAGGCTTTCAAATCCACCCATGTAGCGAACTTAAAGTCGATGACTCCCAAACCGGTTGGCTTTAGGGCACCAGGTGAGAAAACACCCCGCGGACTCAAATTCGAGTGAACTAGGCCCCAAAACTAAGGACTTTATTTTATTTACTCACCTTTAGGCATGAATACTTATGCTTCTTGAGGCACATATATCAGCTTAATTGGTGATTTTTTTCTTCTTCTCTTTTTTTTTTTTTTTTTTTTTTATGAGGCACAAGGTCTTTGTCTTAGAATCCTAGATATGCATTTGGTATGCACATTTCATTAAGGTAAAAATCAAGACTAATTATTTATTCAATTTCTTCTCCTATACCTAAAAATTAAACAATTTATTTATTTTGACCAAGTTTTTAGAAATCCTAATCATGATTTTCCTAATTCTTAAAACTAACTTAGATTTCTTTCAAAAAATAAGTCAAAATATTTCCTTTTTATAACATTTTTTTAATTTTTTTTTAATTTTTTTTTTTTTAACATTTTTTTTTAAAGTAGTTTTTACCTATGTTAGTATGTTAGTAAAACCCACCCCCACACTTATCTCATGCATTGTCCTCAATGTATGAATGAATGCATATATGCATGAAACAGAACAAGGGAAGGCAGAAAATTACCTTAGGGGTGGTTCCGGTGGTGGTCTAATTGGTCCACGAAATGCGGCCCAAACAAGATAACGTGGTAGTTCACGGGACCTACCTTTATTGACCTCTTTTTTATTTACATATTTACAGTCCCCAGAATGAATAGGATCATGGAAGATCCTCTCGTGAAACTTACTCCCTTTACATGACCAGTCCTGGAAAATCATCACAGAGTCATGGTCTATACCTATGTCCAACAAAAGAATGTGACTTGGTAAAATGGTTGACTTGGACTCAAGAATGATAGGTTCAGGATCTAATACCGACTCAGGAAAGAAACTCAAATCAAGTAAAGGTTCAGGAGTCGGGCTAGGATCAAGAGGTGGGTCCAAGTCAAGAATTGAAACTCAAGTCTACAATCATTTTCCCACAATGGAATGTGACTCAATGTTGGTGATTCAAGTTCAGGAATGATAGGTGTGGGAATCAAAACTGACTTTAAAATATTACCTAAGTCGGGTAACAAAACAGGAGTCAATAATGATTCGGAAATTTGAACTTGATCATAGATTTGGGAATCTAGGTCACATATCTCATTAGTTTCAATCTCATAAAAATGAGAACTTGCCAATTTTTCCATGGGACTTTCAAAATTGCACAATTGGTCAAGTTCAATATGATCATCAAAAATGGGTGATTCAATTTCATGATCTATGGGTATGGGAATAAATGTTGGCTCAGAAAATTGGTCCAAATTGGGTAAGGATACTGGAGTCAACATAGATTCGAAGATGGAAACTGAATCGCAAAGTTGGGGATCGGGTTCACATTCATAATCTAATTCAATCTCATTGAAATTAAAACTAGCCAATTTGTCCAAAGATTGGGATTGAGCAAGTTCATATTGATGTGATGAAATTGAATTTTGATCAAGGTCTTCTAAACAGAATGATTCTTGGTTCCTATCAAGATGCTCAAGAATGTTTGAAAGTCTAGAAATTTGATCATTCATTGTATCTTGCAACCGATCCACTTTTTCTTCTAACCCATCGAATAGATCAATGGAGGACTGAAACCTTGGTGATGTGGGAAAAGACGTATATGAAGATAATGGTTGAACAGGTGGTTGACCATATGACTCAGGGGTGTTGAATTCCCATTGACTCTGTGAAGAGTAGTGATGATTATTCCAATCTTGTTCATAGTATTGGGACTGGGGCATGTAATGATTCGGATAAGACCAATCTGGCACACTAGGTTGGTCAAAGTTATGATATGTCGGGTTGGTAATATCCGAATAAGAGGTTGGTGTGTAATATGGATCCTCATTAAAATTGAAAAAATTGTTGTTATAGGCCATATCACACAAAGCAAACAAAAGAAAAAAAAAACAAACAAAAAAGAAAATTTCTAACCTAAGTTAGGGTAGACCTAGACCTAGACGACTCCTAACTGGTTAGACTGTCCACGGGAGGTAGGGTGTAGACTTTGACCACAAGTTAATCAGCCAGGTCGGGGCAAGAGTGGTGGGAGGTTTTCCGTCAAAGACGTTCCTTAATTAAATAACCACCACACTTCGGGCTTTTCGGCCCTCAATCCCCTTCCTAGACACTGATTTGGCAGGAGTCAACTTCCAACACCGTTCCCCCTTAGGATAATCTCCTAATTGAGTCCGAGATGTCCCTAGGGCCAACGTCTACTAATTTTTAAGTTAGGCTTGGGTTAGTGAGTGCTCGGGATATGATTTTTGGGCTAAGGAAGGGTGATGAAATCCCCACCTTATCTTGTTAATGGGTTATGCCCTTAAGATGAATTAGTGCAAGTGTACAAGATAAATAGATAAGAATCACTCAAAGCAGAAAATCAACCAAGAGATGAATCCTATTCTACATGCAATGCGTACGTACCTTGCTCCTCCAGCACTCTTCAACAGTAAATAAAAATAATTGAAAAGACACGTGCCTAATATGCAAACGTCTAATCAATTTTTAATTTTAACAACCAATGATTTACTGTTGAATTATTAGCAATTTACAGGTATATCACAGAACAAAACAGAATAGAGCAGTAAGCAGTAAACTCAAATTTCAGCAATCTGCAAAAAACTGAATTAGTAGTTCACTGCACTTGCCGCGGATCCGCGGCTCTGGCCGCGTTTCCGCGGCAAACTTGCAGACCCTCGTGCTTTGCCTTCGAGGGAAGAGGCACTGGGTTGCTGTATGTCCTTGCTGCTGCTCTGTTTCTGTTTCCTGTTCTCCAAACCTGCAAACAGAAAAGAATAAAGAATTAGTTAAAAATTAAATTTTTATTAGAGATAAACTTACCGTCCCTCCCCGGCAACGGCGCCAATTTGTTGACTGAATTTTCCTGCACACAAAATATTATATGTTAGTTTTAAGAATAGATCTGCAAGTCTCAGTTCTAATCCGCGGTAGCAGGGCTATGCGGGTCGTGATCCTCAGGGAGGGACTGCGATGGAAGCGTTAAGCAAGTTTCTCTAAAGTTTTTATTTTTATTTGTTAAGTTAGAAAGAAAGTGGTATTTACAATGGGTGGTAGAAAAGAATATGGAGATGAGTTGTATTTAATCTACAAAAAAGAAAAGAAAAGAAAAAGAAAGAAAACTTATCTCTTTAGTCTGCTTGCCGTTTGAACCGTTGCGATGATTTTTCTTTTCTTCGAAGGCGTACAAGCACGGCTTATGGGATCGTCCGCCTTCTTAATCTACTCTACGAAATGAAAAACAAGCTATGAAGACCTGTTCATCGCCATGGGCCGTCAAGGTTCCTTCTTCGGCTAGGTATTCTCGAAGCAGTTGGATCTCATGGTGGGCAAGACATTAGAGAAAGAAACAATGTAGAAAAACAATGATAGACAAAGATAGAGACACAATAAAACATAAAAAGAACAAAACAAGCTTTGATTTGATTTAAACAATGGAGGAAAATTTACAACTTACACCGGCTGTCACCATTGGTACAAGAGGATCCCTTCCTCCATGAATGCATCATCTCCTCTCAGCTTTCACAAAAAGAAAATAAAATTTACAGAGGAAAGAAAATCTAACCTAAAACCTAAAAACCCTAGCTTTTGGCCCTTGGCTCTGCCTCTGGACGACGCTGTACGTTGCACTGCAGGGGATATTTATAGGTGCAGAAGGCAGAGGAGTCCTGGATGAACTTGCCCACGAAATCTGGGATTCTGGATCAACTAGATTGCCGCGGTTTTACCGCGGTTCCGCGGCACTTTTGTGGCTTCTGGCCACGCGCTTTGGCGCGTGGCTTCGTCTGGTCCGTCCATGTGGGCGCCAGCTTCTGGAAGTATGATCCTGGCTCTTCATATTGGGATTTCGATGTAACTTGATAATCAAGTTACCTAGATTTTGAATTCTCCCAATCTTTTTAAACGAATTTCCTTCTCATCTTTGGCTTTTATGCTCATCCTGCAAGAGTTTAGGGTTGGTAGAATTCTATCCTTCCCTCAACTTTAATAATTGCAACTTTAGCCCTTGTATATTTGCACTTTGACAATCTGATATTTGCACTTTTACACCTGGGCTTCAAATGTGGGCTTTTGGGCTTCATTAAGCTTTATTTATTATTAAAATAATAATTCGAGGCCTGCACACAATAAATAACAAAATATTAATAATTGTGCAGAATTAAATGAATAAATATGAAAATGTGATGGTAAATATGATGATAAAAATGCATTTTTGACTACCATCACAAGTAATCCCTTAGATCCATGGGAAGAGGATCGAAGAGATTAGCCTCGCAACTTCGAGGGCGGGAGGCATCCTTGCGCTGTACAGCTCGGACGCAGGATTCAGAGACGCGGTTCTCACGTCACAGCTTTAGGACGCGTGCCTGGTGTCTCTGTTGAGAAGAGACGTGGCTGTCGCGTTGCTGCTTGTGCGTCGGGGCAGGGACGTTTGAGAGGGAGTGGGCTGTTGGGCCCTGCGCCTAAGGGGGCGTGCCTCTTGTACTTGACGAGGCGCACAAGCTTCGCCTTGGCGTCTGGTGAGTAGGGTTTCAGAGGACCTAATTTGGGGAGTCTCACGTTTGGGCCGCCAAACGCGGACTTCGCGTGCTGGACGTGGCGCGGCCAAGGCACCGGATTGAACTTTGCGTCCTGCCTCAGTTGGACAATCAGAAGTTCCAACTTGCAGTTGACGCGCACGCCTCCTCTGTTGACGCTCAGCGTTTCGGTTGCGTCGTGGAGGTGGAGAGAAACCAACGACGACTTGGTGCTAAGAGAAAGGGTGGACTGGCTGGACACCAGAGATTTTGACCACACGGGTCTCCTGAGAGACGCTAACGCGTGTGTTCCGCATGGCGCGGTTGGTCGCAACGGCAGTTGTGCCTGAGACCACGCGGGCCTCCTGAGAGACGTTGGCGCGTGTATCCTGCTTGGCACAGTTGGCTGCGACACCCTTTGCAGCAGCAGCGCCCGAGAGAGCCTCAGATCGGACTTCGGGGCCATTCCCAGTCGAGACCCTGCGGCAGACGCGAGTCCTTGGGCTCTTGGAGCCGGAAGAGAGAAACTCTTCATACTTTTCCTGGTCGAACTCGACAACGAGCGATTCGACCATCTTCCCCTTATGGAGGACGTCACCTTGCGCCACGATTTGTTCATCGGTAACAAACGTCGTCCCCAGCGGAGTCGCCATCTCTTGTTGTGTCGAAAAAAGAGGATTCGATTATAAAATTCTTTTGATTGGATAGAAAATTACAACAGATCAGTCTTCCGATTACAAGGGAGGGAGGATATTGAGTCTTGAATCCTCCTTTGTTTAAGGCTGGGTTCTTCAAGTGGCGGTAGAGAGTGAATCTTGTTCTCCGTTGACCGGGTGAACGTTGAGATCTTCCGGGGCTTTTCTCTTCGGGTGGTTGACGGAGTAACACAGCTCTGTCGACCAAAACTCTCAAAGAGATTGTCGGCAAAGGCTAACATGAACACAGTAAGTTCTCTGAAGGGTTGAACTCTCTCTTTTCTCTCAGAGCTCTTTTCTCCCAAAAATCATCCGACCCCTTCTTCATAGCGACGGGGCTATATAGGGGTTTCAGGGGCGTACGTGCCTCCTAAAAATACTCCATAATGGGGGCTAACTTTTCCCGTTATGTGGGCCGTGATTGGCCCCAAAACCGGGACGGTTACAGCTGAGACGCGGGTTTCGACCCTCGCGCCTTGGTGCTGCTGAGACGCGGGTTTCGACCCTCGCGCCTTGGTGCGGCTGAGACGCGGGTTTCGACCCTCGCGCCTTGGTGCTGCTGAGATGCGGCCAAAATTAGCTTTGCGTCTAGAACTTGGAATTCTGCTTTTCAATGGCTTGTCTTTTAGTGATTTTTAGACAGCCTACAGCCGGGTCAACTTTGGAGAGCCTCTCCCTTCACTCCTTCGACTTGTCAGCAATCACAGGAGCAGTCCTTTGCAGCACGAAGGTTTAAATCGCGGTCAACACCACCTACGTGCCCGAAGTGGCACTTCTTGGAGAGTGGATTGGAGGAATATCGCACTGCATAAGAAAATGACACTTGATCCGAAGTCTAAATGAAAACGATTAAGTGTCTATAATTCAGACGCAAAAGAAATTCCAGACGCAGAGATTGTCAAAATCCGCGTCCGGACCTGAGGACCATGAGGCCAGCATGGAGACCGCGCTTTGAAAATCCAAGACTTATGAAAAATCTCTAAGTACTTGGACTCAGGCACAAGATTCAAGAAAACTAACGTCTGATGTCACAAAATGCCAGAGTCAAGTCTGCGTCCGAATCTTTCACAATTAGAAACATTCTAAGTGATGAGTCCGAAATGTAAGGCTTACTGGAGACCGCTGTTCAACGAACAAACGCATACTCAACCAGATAAAAGCAGCAGGGTCATCAAACCCGCGCCTTGACCGCGTCTAAAGAATCAAACACGGTTTCGAATCCGCGTTAGCAGTTCTTCTTCAAAAAAAGGGGATTTTTAGAGTTATAAGAACTCCATAAACCCTTCTAATGGCGAAAATTAAGCCTGATGGGCGTTATACCTGAGATGGGGGCTTCCTGCAAGGGGGAACCGCCCCTTTGAATCTCAGTGGCGACCGCCTTTGAAGATGAGGCAGTTTGCTTGGCCTTGGGCGCCATTGCTAATCAAGAATCCGATGTTAGATGAAGAAGAAGAGAACAAAGAGAGCTCCTTTCACAAAACCCTAACAGATGCACGATGACTCTCCCGATGACTGTTGCTATTTATAGGCACAGAGATTCGCAAAAGATACGCGGCGCTTGGCTCGATTGACTCAACATCAAATCATCTTTTGACGCGTGGAAAGTGCATTTAATACAGCGTAAAGTTCGCACGCCAAAGAGCAGATGTCCCGACGGTTCCGCAGGACAAGTGGCAGTGCACTCTTGGCATGGCACGGATTCGCACCCAACAGTCGCGCCTCTTCAACGGACGCATCTCTTCAGCTAGGCCATTGTTGCGTCCAAAAAGTCGCGTCTTTACTCCAAAAAGATGCGTCTCTCCGAAAGTTCGCATCCTTCCAATCAGGCCAAAATCGCGTCTGTCTTGTAGAATATCAGTCGCGTTCTCATTCCAAAAGATGCAGCCTTATGAAAGTCACAATTTTAAAGCTGGCGTTCAGTCCTTGCTTCTGCAGAACAGTTCAGCAGTACACTGGCATAAGCAGACGACCTTCCACTCATGGCTTAAAGTGCACCCACGACAGACTTAAAGCAATCGGGGAGGTTTAGACTGTGCATCTAGACACTCAACACGATCAACTTTGGTGGCTTCAAAGAGTTCCACAGTACACTCACGAAGATCATACTCCAGACAAGATCAAACCCGGAGCATTGACAGTCCAGTCATAAGGGTGAGCTCAGCTAGAGTCCAACGTATTTCGAAATCCGTCCCACTTAACTGCGGAATGTCAAAAACTTTGGAGGGGGTTCTGTAAGCTGTCTAAAAATCACTAAAAGACAAGCCATTGAAAAGCAGAATTCCAAGTTCTAGACGCAAAGCTAATTTTGGCCGCGTCTCAGCATTAAGGCGCGAGGCTCGACAGCCGCATCTCAGCATCGAGGCGCGAGGGTCGAAACCCGCGTCTCAGCAGCACCAAGGCGCGAGGGTCGAAACCCGCGTCTCAGCCGCACCAAGGCGCGAGGCTCAACAGCAGCGTCTCAGCAGCACTAAGGCGTGAGGGTCGAAACCCGCGTCTCAGCCGCACCAAGGCGCGTGGGTCGAAACCCGCGTCTCAGCAACTCCAAGGCGCAGGGGTCGACACCCGCGTCTCAGTTGTAACCATTCCGGTTTCGGGGCTAATCACGGCCCATATAACGGGAAAAGTTAGCCCCCATTATGGAGTATTTTTAGGAGGCACGTACGCCCCTAAAACCCCTATAAATAGCCTCGTCGCTATGAAGAAGGGGTCGGATGATTTTTAGGAGAAAAGAGCTCTGAGAGAAAAGAGAGAGAGTTCAACCCTTCAGAGAACTTGCTGTGTTCAAGTTAGCCTTTGCCGACAATCTCTTTGAGAGTTTTGGTCGACAGAGCTGTGTTACTCCGTCAACCACCCGAAGAGAAGAGCCCCGGAAGATCTCAACGTTCACCCGGTCAATAGAGAACAAGATTCACTCTCCATCGCCACTTGAAGAACCCAGCACTAAATAAAGGGAGGATTCAAGACTCAACATCCTCCCTCCCTTGTAATCGGAAGACTGATCTGTTGTAATTTTTTATCCAATCAAAAGAATTTTACAATCGAATCCTCCTTTTCCGACGCATACACCATCTTGATGCGAACTGTACCCATCCCTTCAATATTACACGGATGGTCATCCCCCATGACCGTGTAACATCCATCCAGCCTTTTAAAGCTAGAGAATCAGGCCCTGTTCGGGCACACATGATAGGTGGCTCCGCTATCCAAGATCCACTCAGCACTATCTGAGTCACTAACAGTAGGGGTAGTAACTGAGAGAGAGAACACCGATGAGTCATCATCCGATCCATCTGCCTGTGCAAGATTCGCCTCGGTCTTTGACTCCACCTTCTTATCTTTGGCCTTCGGGCATTCTGCTTTCCAGTGTCCTAATTCCTTGCACAAGGCACACTGATTCCTTTTCAGATTTCTGAACCCCGGCCTGGACTTCGATCTTCCTCTAACCTCTTTGCCCTTCCGCGATGAACTCCTGCCTCTTACTCCAATGCCTCCGCCGATGAGCATGACTGAGGAGGATGTCTCTCCTTCTTCCTTGTCTCATAACTTATCAGTGCAGATGATACCTCATGGTAGTCCAAAGTCTGTCTACCATTGATAAACGTCATAGTGAATGTCTTATACTCCTCCGGTGGGAGTGAGTTCAGGAGAATGACCGCCTTGTCTTCCTCTTCTACCACGACATCCACGTTTATCAGATCTGTAAGAAGCTTTGTGTATCGGTTGATATGCTCATTCACTGTGCTCCCCTTCTTCATCCGAAACTGGTACAGCTTACTCTTAAGCTACAACCTGAATTCAACACTCTTCGTGAGGTATTTCTTCTCAAGGGTATCCCACAGTTTCTTAGCCGACGTCTCAAGTTGCACAAGATATTTTATGTCTTGCGACAAACATGAACGTATCAAGCCACATGCCGACCTGTTGATCTTCGCCCACTCTTCATCAGTGGTCGTGCTCTTCTTCTTCTCTAATAGGAGAGTATCCTCGAGGTTCGATGCATTCAGCGCATCCATAATCTCACATCTCCACATCCCGAAGTTATTTGTACCATTGAACTTCACCACGTCGATCCTTGGATGAGGATGCATGGTCTTAACCGAAGTACTTTCCTCTGCCATTGAGATTTCTAATTGTAACACCCCATCCTCAGTATACGTACACAACTATGTGTCCTGATTTTTTGAGCGTATTTTTTATTTATTTATTTATTTTCTGTTATTTAAATTCTTGCTCATATAGCAGTACTGCATGATTTGACCTTTTGGTACTCAGATTTGACCAATTTCAATTTCAAATATTATTTTTAATATTCTAAATTTTTCATGATTTTCTAGAATTTTTCAGAATTAAATTGTAAATCTTCAAAACCGGTGTCGACCAGTGTCGCTGACCGACTTTCGGATTTTTAATTCACAAATGGAGTTAAAAATCTAAAAATGGCTTTCACATTATTTCTTAAAATAATGTTTTCTATCTAAATAAATTTTTTGAGAATTTTTAAAATTTATCAAAATTCCCCTGGATTTGGTGTCGGCCAGTATTACTGGTTGATTCCAAAAATTTTAGTTTACAATTAGAATCAAATTTTTAGATTCCGTTTTCATATTTTTTCTTAAAATTATATTTTCTTCTTTCAGACATTTTCTCGAATTTTTCAGATTTTATCAAAATCCGGCCGACCCGGTGCAGACCGGTGTCAACGGTTGACTTAACGATTTTTATCTTGAAAGCGAAATTGAATTTCTGAAAATTAATTTCACCAAAAATCTTTATATAATATTTATTATTTTTGAGAATTTTTGGGAAGCTTTTCAAGCTACTTCATTTTTCGGGCTTTTCCTGAGTTTCCGGTGTTTTCCCAGATACCGGAATTCTATCCGAATATTTTACCTTTTCTCTCTCCTTGCCTGACGCGAGATCCACCAACTCTGGGTTCAATAATTAATGCGGAGACTCTCTCAATTCCGCATTTAATGTTCCGTTCTTCAAAGAAATCAACCCAGTTCAAATCACCCATACCTTTTTGTCCCTTCTTTAACGCGATTTTATATTTTTCCTTTTTGGACGCAGCAACAATCTCTGCGTCCAGCTCTAGTAGCCCAGACGCGGGCTTCAATTGCATGGAGACGCAAGTCTCCATTCTTGCGTTTCTTTTGATTTGAATGGAGGGCAAAATGGTAATAATAAACTTTGCCTTACATATAAAAACACCCACTCCCACACTCTCTCTCTCTCTTTCATGATTTCTTTCCTTCTTCCTTTTCCTGCCAACAGCCACCAACGAAAAACAGCAGCCCAAGCTTCTTGGCCGGCCATCACAACCCATTTTCTCTAATTTTTCACCACCATTAACTCCACAAACTCCTCCACCTTCTTCTCCTCCATTTCCTCCTCCATTCCAACAACAACAACAACCATAATATCATCTCCATCACCATCTTCTTCCTCTTCTTTTCCACCAAACAACCCATCATCTCCACCAACTTCACCACCATTTCCACCACCACTTACACCACCTTAACCACCACCAACCATGCCATCTTCTTCTCCTCGTCATTCTCTTTCCAACGAGCTATAGGCTCGCCCTCCGAAACACCATTTTCAAATCTTCATTTTTTTCATTTGAACTATACTTGCACCATCAACCTCCTTCTCTTTTGGGGCCTTGGCCACCCAACTCCGGCCAACTCCGGTCGCCGCCGGCGAACACCGGCCAAGCCACGGTCGGCCTACCTCCCCCTTCTCTTCTTTCTTTCTTTCTTTCCTTTGCATTTCTTTCTTTCCTTCCTTCTTTCTTTTCCTTCCATTTTCTTTTCTTTTCTTTTCTTTTCTAAACCTGCGTCTCCCCCTCTCTCTTCCCTGCGTCTCTCTCTCTGCGTCTCCCTCATTTCTCTGTCTCTCTCTTTCTCTCCTGTTTTAAACGCGGAGATCTTTAACGCAATCTACGCGTTCATGTATTAACGCGAACGCGGAGCACGCGCTCGCGTCTACGTTCTCCTCGTGTCCTTGCTGAAACGCGGGTCTCGAATCGTGCGTTTGTGACATCTACGCAACGCGACTCCCGCATATGCGATTTTCGCGTCTTCATTCTCTCTCCTCCATAAATATTTAAACGCATTGATTCCCTGGATTTCAGAGCTTGGGATTTTCCGGTATTTCTTGAAGTTTTAGGCGAGTGTTCTCGCTCTCCTTCTGATCTTTCTGCTTCGTCATGTTGACTAATATTATATTATTTTACTTGCACATTTGCATGTATCATGCTATCACTTGACGCCCGCTTAACATCACCTCTCAGGCATATGTCTCATGGCACCTGTTATGCTACTACTTGATGCTCGCCTCGTTATGGCATATTGATACTTAGCTTGCGATTATCATATTTACGGGAATCCTATGACTTGAAATTATAATACTCTTGTACTCTTGAACTCCTGATCTTGTCATGCGCTTGCTTTCCCGTAAATTGATAATTACACAATAAATCATAAAAAGAAACCACTTGAATCGGGTCGGGGGAAACTTGCGGCTATCAATATATGTTCGTGTTTACAGTGGTTTTAGGTATGTTGTGCAACTACATTTTCGGTTTGACCTGAGGGCCTCCAGGCGACCAAGGGGAGCGCTGGCTCCCTCCTTCCTGGTACCATCTTGATAAGGGCATCCTATAAGACCCTACTGTACGCCTTGCGGCAGGTTCCGTCCTCTAGCAACGGAACAATCCTGGGCCGTGGTCCCGGGTATGCACGGGACCCACTGTAAACATTGTTCGTTGATACCCCCGTTGGTTTCCAATAACAGCCTCGATTTACTCATATGTGGATGTATGTGTGCTGGGACGCTATTACACGTACCTAGACATATGGGTAGGACGAGTAATAAGTATAAATATTAAAAATGGCAGCAATAGATTTATTCAGCCCTCATTACTTTCATCTTATGTTTCCATTTCTTGCTTACTGTACATGTACTCTCGACACAGTTCTTGATGCTTAATATTATTTTGATCATATCGACACGCATATACTTATCTCTGTACGACACTTGGCATTCACCTGTCTATTTGTTAGGGAGTTTCTGACTCCCCTGAACTTGCATGTTCAGGTTCTGAAGCCTGGATTGAAGCGGAGCCCTCCACCGAAGACCAAGCCTATCTCTCAGAGCAGGCTGACTTGTCCTAGTCCTTCTGTTCCTTAATCTTCCTGCAAGCTCGGGGATCTTCTTCTCAGCCCGTGAGCACCTTTTGCTGTGCGAATTGTAAATTTCACTTTTGTACCTGGCTGTGATATAATGTACATGTACCAGTATATCACGCTCTGTAATAACTTTGTAATCCTTATGTTGGAATGTATATTGCCACGTGCATCCGTACTCTGATTCTATTTGTACTAATGCTTAGCGTATATACGTGAGGGTATTTCTGACCTGCGTATATACGTCGCAGTACGTCTCCGTACCCGCCGGATCGGGGCGTTACAGGTTGGTATCAGAGCCCAGGCTCTCACACCTACAGTACAACCAAATTGCAAATTAATGAGATCTTAATTTGCAGTTGGGATACATGAGTTTCGGTTATACATTCCAACTACAATGTACAAAGTTATCCATTTCTTCCTGATATTCCTTCCCTTGATTCCTAAAGTCCATCTATCTTTTGCTTTCATCCCTCTTTCCAGACATCTTTTACCAACATAGATATGGATAGAAGGTCAGGACGTAACAACTCCGGGCAGCCACAGGACGGGCCCGCAGGGGGAAATGCTGATATTCTAAGAGTTATCCAAAATATGGTGGAGAATCAACAAAGGAGACCGAACTCCTTCGGCAAGGATTGATAGCGGCTCCTCAGGAACGAAGGCCGAGCAACGTGTCAGACTTCAGGAGGTTGCAGCCGGCAATATTTACAGGGGGAGAGAGACCGCTAGATGCCGGGCAATGGCTAATCGACACCACAGATCTCTTGAAGGCAGCAAGAGTTCCAGAGGAAGATCAGGTGGAGGTCGCCAAGATCCAACTAAAGGACGTGGCCATAAACTGGTGGCTAGCTGAAGAAGCGAGACTGGATAAACCCATCACTTGGGACCAGTTCTCTAAGAGCTTTTATGATAGATTCTTCCCTACCACAGCTCAGAAAGAGATGGAAGAGCAATTCATCCGACTTCAGCAATGGAACTGATCTGTTGATGAATATGCTGCTGAGTTTTTAAGGCTGAGTCATTTTGCTCCGTACATGATAGCCGATGAAGAGAAACGGGCAAGCAGATTTCAGTAGGGCTTACAAATGGATATTCAAGTCCTTTTGATTCCCCAACAGCTGAAAACATATTCCCAGGTCCTCACTGTAGTTCGAGAAGTGGAGCGAGGACTGGAGAAAAAGAATCTTGATCAGAGGAGGAAACAGGCCATGAAGAGGCCATTCCAGCAATTGGGCGGAGGAGGTCCAGTCAGAGCTGCAAAAGTCCCGATGATTAGATGATCATTTCGACCAGCCCCTCCTCAGACAACTCAAATAATTCCTGTTTGTAATTATTGCCAGAGGCCAGGTCACTTGCAAAAGGATTGTCGCAGGGCTAATGGGTTATGCCTGGCATGTGGATCTGGTGATCACACAATAGAAGGCTGTCCCCATAAGAGAACTGGGATGATGAACCGAACCTTACCGGCACCTCCAGCAGCCATTGGACAGAGAAACCCAGGGCCGATGGTTGGAAGGGCCCCTCTCCCTCCACAACAACGGGTTTTTCGCCCAGCTCCAAGGGGAGGAAGAACAACAGCAGGTCGTGGAAGAGGACGGGCCTACAACTTGACAGCGGAAGAGGTCCAAACTTCTGGAGAGGTGGTAACAGGTAAGATTATGGTGCACTCTAAACCTGTTTTAGCCCTCTTTGATTCTGGCGCTTCTCATTGTTACATATCAGATAGTTTCACTGCTTTGCACTCTATACCTGTTGAATATTTAGACCACCAGTGGGAGATTAGTACCGGTAACGGGGTAGTCATCTCTAACAGAATTTGTGTAGATTGTCCGGTGGAACTGTGTAACAGGACATTAGCAGTGGATATGCTCGTGCTGGATACTAAAGGGTACGACGTAATCCTAGGCATGACTTGGCTCAGCAAATACCATGCGGTCATTGATTGTCGAAACAAGAGAGTCATTTCAGAATACTGCTTCAGCCTGAGTTCCAATTTGAAGGAGAACATAAACCTGCCAAGGGTAAAACACAGATGACTGCTGCTGAGATCCAGAAAAAGAGAGTACCAGTTTGGAATGAGTTTCCAGAAGTATTTAATGAAATCTCAGGACTTCCACCCGATAGAGTATGTAACGCCCCGATCCTGGCGGATACGGACACGTCACTGCGACGTATATACGTAAGTCAGAACTGCCCCCACGTATATACGCTAAGCATAAAAGTACAATACAGAATCAGAGTATAACACAAAGCGTGGTATATTCATATGCCAACTAGAAAGTACAAATACAAAGTTATACAAGTTATGATAACTGTTACACTTTACAAGTGTTTTGTTTTCACAACCAAGTCCAAAAGAATATATACAAAGCTTTACACAAGGTGCTCACGTAAGAAATGGAGACGCGTGAGCCAAAATGAAGAGTACGGCACGAGGGAACTAGAAGAGCTGGTCAGCCTGCTCACTGAAGTATGCCTGATCTTCCGTGGAAGGATCCACTTCGTTCCAGGTCTCGGAATCTGAATATGCAAATCCAAGGAATCAAGACATATAATAATAAACAAGCTGTGGCCAAGTGGCTAAAGGACATGTAAGTAAGATAGAATAATAATAGATATAAAGCATAAAAGACAAGTCCTAATGCAAGAGATCTACAAGTAATACCTTATTATTATTACTTGTCTTACTGTGATATCTAGGTATGTGTTTGAGTGTACATCCCACACACATACATCCATATCCTAGTAATACAAGGTTGTTATTGGAAATAGCGGTTGTATCAACGAACTATGTTTACAGTGGGTCCCGTGCTTGCCCGGGACCACGGTCAAGGGTATTCCGCTGCATGGAGACGGAAACAGCCGCGAGGCCTATCCAGGAGGGACTTATGAATGCCCTTTATAATAATGAAGTAAGGAATAAGGGAGCCAGCTCTCCCCTCGGTCCCCTGGAGGCCCTCAGGTCAGACCGGAAATATGATTGTACAATATACCTAAAGCCACTGTAAACACGAACACATATCGATATCCGCATGTTTCCCCCGACCCATGTATAAGTTGGTCCATTTTATGCAAAAAGTCGAGTGTATCATGCTTGGTATAAGTGATGGCATGATAAAGTGGGGAGATACGTATTAATTAACAAGTTCTAACATGAAACTACATGATATCAAGTCATGAAGTATAAGTGGTGATGTCCACCAAGTAACATGTCATGTGGTAGCAATTATGAAGCATAAACAAGATTAACATATCACATATGTATCAATGTAAGATCAAAATTTAAAACAGAAAAGGAAACAGAATTCTGGCCCAGGTTTAGCCTATCGGTCGACCTCCGGTCGACTGCCGGTCGACCGGGAATTGTGAAGGTGGTAGGGTGCCGGTCGACTGCCGGTCGACTGGCCAAAGTGCGTGAGCTCCAGAATTGACCGGTCGACTGCCGGTCGACTGGGCTTTGCACTGGCGGTCGAGTACCGGTCGACTGCCGGTCGACCGTACCGAATGTGAGCTCCAGGTGAGCTCCAGGTCTCCTAAGCCGGTCGACTGGTTGGTTAACCGGTCGACCGCTAGCCCAAATCTGTGCACGTTTGTGCACATCGGTCGACTGCCCCCATGGGGCCGGTCGACCGGAGTTCTGGAATAAACTATGGTCTGTTCTGAAAAATCAGATTTTTGTAGTGGGTGTTTTGGATAGATAAAAATACGATTTTTATAACATATCGTGACATGATCTATCATCATAAATATACTAGGAAAATTACGAGTCTTGGTGAGTAAAAATACTCACCTCTAACGGTCGTTAGGAATTTCTACGAGTTCCGGAGGTTCCGAATCAAGTTGGTGATTCTCGGCGATAACCCGGACGATCCCAAATCAACAAGTTGTAGTTGCTTGAGATGGAAGAGAACCTAGGGTTTGCTTTAGAGAAGGAGAGGGATTTTGCTAAGTGTGGAATTCTTGAGGAAATGAAGAAAAGGATAAAAATGTAAAGGGTTTTGTTTAAATAGGATTTGAGTTTGTAAAGGAGAAGTAATTAAATAATAGAGAGGGGCTTTTGTGCAAAGTGTGAAAATGAGATATTTTCTTGACCAATCAAATGGAGCCAAGTGGATGTGAGGTGTCACCTTTGGCCACTCACAAGTGGCCATGTGGAGATGAGGTGGAGGTCATTAATGAAGGTCATTAATAAGGAAGTGTGTGGAAGTGCAATTTTGGAAAGAAAAATGGACTTTTGGAAATTCAAAATCCTTTGGCTTCATGAAGAAGGAAAGGAAAATGGAAAAAGGAAAAAGAAAGAAAATTAAATTGAAAGGATATTTTCTCTAACTCAGAAAATTATAATATTAAAACCGCGGGTTCCCGGGTCAAGGTCGAAAGTACGGAAAACATTTCGGAAAATACCGAAATCGTCCGAATTTCAAGTATCTCGGAACGACTCCTAATTTTCACCAAAAATCTATAATAATATAAGAAGACTTAAAATGAAATCCTTTTTGAGAAATACCTTATAATTTTAGTTATAAAAATCCCGGAACCAGTAATTTACCGACTCCGTAAGAATTTTCGTAAAATCGTAAAATTCTCAGAAAAAGGCTTTAGTTAAGAAAGATGATCCTCATTCATAAAGTCTAAAGGACTTTCTGGAAATTCCTAACAGTTTGGAAAATAAAAATCAGAAAATTGATCAGCGGCGCTGGTCGACACCGGTTTTGAAGAAATTCATTTTAATTCCAGAAAATTCCAGAAAATCACATAAAATCTAATATATTAGGAAATGATATTTGAAATTAAAATTGATTAAATACGGGAAGTAAAACGAAGAATACGACTGAAAAGTTGAATACGCAACAAGGTACGTATTCTGGAAACGGGGTATTACAATCTATCCACCTTACAAAAATTTCGTCCTCGAAATTTCGTAAAGTGAAAGGCAACAAGGGAAAGGAAACAGATGGATAAGAATATGACGGAAGATAACGAAGAATAGAAGGAAAGAATCTTACCAAGTGGTGAAGAGTTGAGGATATCGCTCTCGGATAACGTCCTCTCGTTCCCATGTAGCTTCTCCCGGCACATGCCGATTCCAAGACACCAACACTAAAGGTATAGCCTTGTTCTTTAGTGTCTTCACACTTCTGTCCAAGATGGCCATCGGATGCTCCTGATATGATAAGTCCGGTTGTAACTCCAGTTCGGAATGATCCAAGATATGGCTATCATCCTTCACATACCGCCTCAACTGAGACACGTGGAAAACATTATGAACTCCGTCCAACGATGGCGGCAATGCCAATCGATAAGACACATCTCCCACTCGATCCAATATCTCGAACGGGCCGATATATCTCGGACTTAGCTTCCCACGAGTGCCGAACCGGATTACTCCCTTGGTCGGTGAAATCTTCAAGAACACATGATCTCCAACTCCGAATTCCAATGGCCTCCTCTGAGAATCTGCCCAACTCTTCTGCCTACTCTGAGCTGCTCTGAGATGCTCTCTGATAACTCTGACCTTTTCTGTAGTCTGCATCAGCATCTCTGGTCCCAATAGGCTCCTCTCACCGATTTCATCCCAACAAATCGGTGACCTGCACTTCCTCCCATACAGTGCCTCAAAAGGTGCCATCTTTATACTTGCCTGGTAGCTGTTGTTATAAGAAAACTCGGCCAAGTGAAGATGGTCTTCCCATGAACCCCTGAACTCAATCATGCAGGCTCTAAGCATATCTTCGAGGATCTGAATGGTCCTCTCAGATTGTCCGTCTGTCTGAGGATGATAAGCTGTACTGAACTTCAGACGAGTGCCTAGACTTTCTTGGAGACTCTCCCAGAAATGAGATCTAAATCTCGTGTCTCTGTCTGAGACAATACTGACTGGCACTCCATGCAGACGAACTACTTCCTTCATATACTTCTCTGCCAAAACCTCAGTTGTCTGTCCTACCCGGAATGGAATGAAATGGGCTGACTTAGTGAGGCGATCAATGATGACCCACACAGCATTATTACCTTTGGGACTACGAGGTAATGCTGTGACAAAGTCCATCGTGATATGCTCCCACTTCCACTCGGGTATTGGCAAAGGTTGAAGAAGTCCAGCTGATCTCTGATGCTCGATCTTTATCTGCTGGCACACCAAGCACTTAGCCACAAACTGAGCTATCTCTCTCTTCATGGCATTCCACCAAAAGTGTTTCTTCAGGTCCTGGTACATCTTGTTTCCCCCAGGATGTATAGAATATGCCGAACTGTGGGCTTCAGCCAAAATCTTCTGTCTCACTTCCCCCTGGGGAACACAAAGTCTATCTCCAAAGTATAAGGCATCATCAGGACGAATACAGATATCCGTCCTCAATCCAGCCTCTACCTGATCTCTGAATGTCTAAAGTCTGGGATCCTCCTTCTGTGCTTCCTTAATCTCCTCTATCAAAGATGACTGGATCTGTAAGGCCATAAGCTGTCCTGTCCTCTCAGCTCCTCGAACTACCATCAAATCCAATCTGATAAAATCCTGAATCAACTCCTTTTGCTGAGTGAACTGAACAAGTACCCTGTTCTCTGGCATTCTGCTCAGGGCATCAGGAACTGTATTGACCTTGCCTGGATGGTATTGCAAGTCAATGTCATAATCAGCCATAAGCTCCAGCCACCGTCTCTGCCTCATGTTCAGCTCTTTCTGAGAAAAGATATACTTGAGGCTCTTGTGATCTGTATATATCAGCACTCTATCTCCCAGAAGATAGTGCCTCCAAATCTTCAAGGCAAAGATCACTGCTGCCAACTCCAAGTCATGAGTTGGGTAATTCCTCTCATGAGGTTTCAACTGCCTGGATGCGTATGCTATAACATGATCATGTTGCATAAGCACACATCCCAGGCCTTTACCTGAAGCATCACTAAAGATGACCATTCCTCCTCTCCCTGAGGGAGTTCTCAAGATGGGAGCCGAAATGAGCTTCTGTTTCAACTGCTCGAAGGCTGCATCACACTCCTCTGTCCAAATGTACTTTACTCTTTTCCGGGTAAGCTGGGTTAACGGAGCTGCAATCCGAGAGAAATCCTGGACGAAGCGTCTGTAATAGCCAGCTAGTCCAAGAAAACTCTTTATCTCCGTCACCGTCCTCGGAACTGGCCAATCCCTTACTGCCTGGACCTTACTCGGATCAACTGAGATACCTTCTGCTGACACCACATGTCCGAGGAATGTTATACTGTCCAGCCAGAATTCACACTTACTCCTCTTGGCATGAAGCTGTTCCTGCTGAAGTGTCTGCAACACAATTCTTAAGTGTTCTTCATGCTCCCGGTTGTTCTTTGAATAGATCAAGATGTCGTCGATGAAAACAACAACAAACTGATCCAAGAAGGGCGAGAACACTCGGTTCATCAAGTCCATAAACACTGCAGGGGCATTAGTGACTCCGAAAGGCATTACTAGAAACTCATAGTGGCCGTATCGGGTCCTAAATGCCGTCTTCGGTATATCCTCCTTCTTTACCCCCAGCTGATGGTAACCCGACTGTAAGTCCAACTTGGAGAATACACGGGCTCCATGAAGCTGATCAAATAAATCATCAATCCTGGGAAGGGGATACCTGTTCTTGATGGTGACTTTGTTCAATTCTCTATAATCGATACAAAGTCTCTTGCTACCATCCTTCTTATTGGCCAATAGTACTGGAGCTCCCCACGGTGAAGCACTTGGCCTGATCAGTCCTTTATCTGAATACTCCTGTAGCTGCTTCTTCAGGATTTCTAACTCCGTCGGTGCCATCCTGTACGGAGCTTTAGATATAGGTGCTGCTCCTGGAATAGTCTCGATGGAGAACTCAATCATCCTGACAGGTGGCAGTCCTGTGATCTCAGCAAACACCTCCGGGAATTCATCCCACACTGGCACCTTCTGCTTCTGAACCTCCGAAGAAATGATCTGCTTTTCCTTAGTGGACTTCACTTCTCCACTAAACTGAAACTCAGGCTGAAGGGGAATTCTAAACTTGATCTTCTTCTCCCTACAATCAATCACAGCGTAGTACTGACTAAGCCAAGTCATGCCTAAGATCACGTCGTACCCTTTAGTGTCGAGCACGAGCATATCTATGGCTAAGACCTTGTCACATAGTTCCACTGGACAATCAGTACACACTCTAGATGATAAGACTACCCCATTCCCTGTACTTATCTCCATTTGTGGTCTAATAATCTAACAGGAATAGAATGTATAGCCACAAATTTATCTGAGATGTAACAATGGGATGCACCAGAGTCGAATAAAGCGAGAACAGGCTTTGAGTGTACTCTGATGTTACCTGTAATCACTTCCTCTGAAGCCTCAGCCTCTGCCTCTGTCAGGTTGTAAGCCTGACCTCTGCCACGCCCGGCTGCTGTCCTACCTCCTCTCTGCACTGGGCGAATCATATGCTGTGGAGGAAGGGGTGCTCTCCTCATCACCGGTCCCTGGCTTCTCTGCTCAAGTGGCCCTGGTACTGCCCGCTGTCCACTCGGTCCTGGTAGTGCCGGCATAGCTTGACCAACCATCCCCGTTCTCCTATGGGGACAAGCCTCCATCGGATGATCTCTTGAACCACATATCAGGCACCACCCATTCGCCCTACGGCAATTTGCTCGAGTGTGCCCAGGTTTCAGACAGAAGTTGCAGATAGGCCCTGGCTGGTAAGGAGCTGGCCTAAAGGGTTGCCTCATCTGTACCTTGGCTGCTCTGAATGGGCCTCCTCTTCCCATTGGCACAAAGGGCCTCTTCATAGCCTGCTGTCTCATCTGATCCCCCTGCGTCTTCTCAAACCCACGCTCGACTTCCCGAGCGATAGAGAGAACATCTGCATAGGTCTTCAGCTGCTGGGGCATCAGGTACATCTGAATCCTCATCTGAAGACCCTGCTGAAACCTGCTCGCTCGCTTCTCTTCATCTGTCACCATATAAGGAGCGAAACGGCTGAGTCTAAGGAAGTCTGCGGCATACTCGTCCACAGACTTGATCCCCTGCTGGAGCCTGATGAATTGCTCCTCCATCTCTTTCTGCGCCGTCGCAGGGAAGAAACGGCGGTAGAAACTCTTGGAGAAGGCGTCCCTAGTAACGGGCTTCTCCAAGCGGGCCTCTTCTGCAAGCCACCAAGTCCGCGCTATGTCTTTCAGCTGGATCTTAGCGACTTCAACTTGGCTCTCCTGCGGGACACGGGCTGCGTTCAGCAGGTCAGTCGTGTCCGTCAACCATTGTTCCGCCTCCAATGGCTTCTCACTCCCCGTGAATATCGCAGGCTGCAATCTCCTGAAATCCGAGACATTTCCCGGCTTCTGTTCCTTCGGGGCTGCTAACTCTTGCCTAAGGAGCTCGGTCTGCTGCTGCTGATTGTCCATCTGCTGTTGCTGGTTCCCAGCATAGTCTGAATGATCTGCAGGACCTCAGCATTCTCTCCGCCTACGGGTCCATTCGGGACCTGCCCGACGTTGTTACGACCTGATCGCCTCTCCATATCGAATGCTAACTGGAATTGGAAACAATTGAAAGGGGTTTAGGATACGAAGGAATTGATTAATGAAGGAATCAGGAAGGACTCTATAACTTTGTACATTGTAATTGGCATAAGCAAATTACTAGAATTTGCCACTTATTGTACTTTAGGTTGAGAGCCTAGGCTCTGATACCAACCTGTAACGCCCCGATCCTGGCGGATACGGACACGTCACTGCGACGTATATACGTAAGTCAGAACTGCCCCCACGTATATACGCTAAGCATAAAAGTACAATACAGAATCAGAGTATAACACAAAGCGTGGTATATTCATATGCCAACTAGAAAGTACAAATACAAAGTTATACAAGTTATGATAACTGTTACACTTTACAAGTGTTTTGTTTTCACAACCAAGTCCAAAAGAATATATACAAAGCTTTACACAAGGTGCTCACGTAAGAAATGGAGACGCGTGAGCCAAAATGAAGAGTACGGCACGAGGGAACTAGAAGAGCTGGTCAGCCTGCTCACTGAAGTATGCCTGATCTTCCGTGGAAGGATCCACTTCGTTCCAGGTCTCGGAATCTGAATATGCAAATCCAAGGAATCAAGACATATAATAATAAACAAGCTGTGGCCAAGTGGCTAAAGGACATGTAAGTAAGATAGAATAATAATAGATATAAAGCATAAAAGACAAGTCCTAATGCAAGAGATCTACAAGTAATACCTTATTATTATTACTTGTCTTACTGTGATATCTAGGTATGTGTTTGAGTGTACATCCCACACACATACATCCATATCCTAGTAATACAAGGTTGTTATTGGAAATAGCGGTTGTATCAACGAACTATGTTTACAGTGGGTCCCGTGCTTGCCCGGGACCACGGTCAAGGGTATTCCGCTGCATGGAGACGGAAACAGCCGCGAGGCCTATCCAGGAGGGACTTATGAATGCCCTTTATAATAATGAAGTAAGGAATAAGGGAGCCAGCTCTCCCCTCGGTCCCCTGGAGGCCCTCAGGTCAGACCGGAAATATGATTGTACAATATACCTAAAGCCACTGTAAACACGAACACATATCGATATCCGCATGTTTCCCCCGACCCATGTATAAGTTGGTCCATTTTATGCAAAAAGTCGAGTGTATCATGCTTGGTATAAGTGATGGCATGATAAAGTGGGGAGATACGTATTAATTAACAAGTTCTAACATGAAACTACATGATATCAAGTCATGAAGTATAAGTGGTGATGTCCACCAAGTAACATGTCATGTGGTAGCAATTATGAAGCATAAACAAGATTAACATATCACATATGTATCAATGTAAGATCAAAATTTAAAACAGAAAAGGAAACAGAATTCTGGCCCAGGTTTAGCCTATCGGTCGACCTCCGGTCGACTGCCGGTCGACCGGGAATTGTGAAGGTGGTAGGGTGCCGGTCGACTGCCGGTCGACTGGCCAAAGTGCGTGAGCTCCAGAATTGACCGGTCGACTGCCGGTCGACTGGGCTTTGCACTGGCGGTCGAGTACCGGTCGACTGCCGGTCGACCGTACCGAATGTGAGCTCCAGGTGAGCTCCAGGTCTCCTAAGCCGGTCGACTGGTTGGTTAACCGGTCGACCGCTAGCCCAAATCTGTGCACGTTTGTGCACATCGGTCGACTGCCCCCATGGGGCCGGTCGACCGGAGTTCTGGAATAAACTATGGTCTGTTCTGAAAAATCAGATTTTTGTAGTGGGTGTTTTGGATAGATAAAAATACGATTTTTATAACATATCGTGACATGATCTATCATCATAAATATACTAGGAAAATTACGAGTCTTGGTGAGTAAAAATACTCACCTCTAACGGTCGTTAGGAATTTCTACGAGTTCCGGAGGTTCCGAATCAAGTTGGTGATTCTCGGCGATAACCCGGACGATCCCAAATCAACAAGTTGTAGTTGCTTGAGATGGAAGAGAACCTAGGGTTTGCTTTAGAGAAGGAGAGGGATTTTGCTAAGTGTGGAATTCTTGAGGAAATGAAGAAAAGGATAAAAATGTAAAGGGTTTTGTTTAAATAGGATTTGAGTTTGTAAAGGAGAAGTAATTAAATAATAGAGAGGGGCTTTTGTGCAAAGTGTGAAAATGAGATATTTTCTTGACCAATCAAATGGAGCCAAGTGGATGTGAGGTGTCACCTTTGACCACTCACAAGTGGCCATGTGGAGATGAGGTGGAGGTCATTAATGAAGGTCATTAATGAGGAAGTGTGTGGAAGTGCAATTTTGGAAAGAAAAATGGACTTTTGGAAATTCAAAATCCTTTGGCTTCATGAAGAAGGAAAGGAAAATGGAAAAAGGAAAAAGGAAAGAAAATTAAATTGAAAGGATATTTTCTCTAACTCAGAAAATTATAATATTAAAACCGCGGGTTCCCGGGTCAAGGTCGAAAGTACGGAAAACATTTCGGAAAATACCGAAATCGTCCGAATTTCAAGTATCTCGGAACGACTCCTAATTTTCACCAAAAATCTATAATAATATAAGAAGACTTAAAATGAAATCCTTTTGAGAAATACCTTATAATTTTAGTTATAAAAATCCCGGAACCAGTAATTTACCGACTCCGTAAGAATTTTCGTAAAATCGTAAAATTCTCAGAAAAAGGCTTTAGTTAAGAAAGATGATCCTCATTCATAAAGTCTAAAGGACTTTCTGGAAATTCCTAACAGTTTGGAAAATAAAAATCAGAAAATTGATCAGCGGCGCTGGTCGACACCGGTTTTGAAGAAATTCATTTTAATTCCAGAAAATTCCAGAAAATCACATAAAATCTAATATATTAGGAAATGATATTTGAAATTAAAATTGATTAAATACGGGAAGTAAAACGAAGAATACGACTGAAAAGTTGAATACGCAACAAGGTACGTATTCTGGAAACGGGGTATTACAGAGTAATTGAGTTCTCTATTGATATCATTCCGAGCACAATCCCAATATCTAAAGCTCCATACAGAATGGCGCCCACTGAACTAGAAGTTCTAAAGAGGCAGTTACGGAATATTCTGACAAGGGATTGATTAGACCAAGTACTTCACCATGGGGAGCTCCAGTGCTATTGGCCAACAAGAAAGATGGTGGTAAGCGGTTGTGATAGACTACAGAGAGTAAACAAAGTTACCATCAAGAATAAGTATCCCTTACCAAGAATTGATGATCTTTTTGATCAACTCATGGGGCCCGAGTGTTTTGAAAATTGGATTTACAATCAGGTTATCACCAACTGAAAGTGTAGAAAGAAGATATTCCAAAGACAGCATTCCGAACTCGCTATGCTCATTACGAATTTCTAGTCATGCCCTTCGGAGTGACCAATGCCCCGGCTATCTTTATGGATTGATGAACCGAGTTTTCTCGCCATATTTGGACCAGTTTATCGTGGTGTTCATCGACGATATCTTGATATATCAAAAAATGACAGAGAGCATGCAGAACACTTGAGAATAGTGCTACAGACTCTCCGGCAGGAACAATTTATGCTAAGCAAAGTAAGTGTGAGTTCTGGTTAGACCGTATAGCTTTCTTGGGTCATGTAGTTTCAGAAGAAGGAATTTCAGTCGACCCTAACAAGATCCAGGCAGTAAAAGATTGGCCAATCAACCGGACAAGGACAGTAACAGAAATTAAAAGCTTTATTGATTAGCGGATATTACAGGAGATTTGTCCAAGACTTTTCCAAAATCGCAACCCCATTAACAAAGCTCACCAGAAAGGGAGAAAGGTACCTATGGTCAGAAGAATGTACTACAGCATTCGAACAATTAAAAGAGAGACTAATTTCAGCTCCAATCTTGAAGACTCCCTCGGGAACAGGAGGGATGGTTATATATAGTGATGCATCGGAAAAGGCCTAGGATGTGTATTAATGCAGCATGGTCATGTCATAGCTTATGCATCTAGGCAATTGAAACCACATGAGAGAAATTACCCAACACATGACTTAGAACTGGCGGCGGTAATATTTGCATTGAAGATCTGGAGACACTACCTTCTGGGGGACAAAGTATTGATCTATACTGATCATAAGAGCCTTAAGTATATCTTCACACAGAAAGAATTAAACATGAGACAACAGCGGTGGCTTGAATTGATGGCCGACTATGACATAGACTTACAGTACCATCCTGGTAAGGACAATACAGTCCCAGATGCATTAAGCAGGAGACCAGAGAATAAAGTATTAGTACAACTTACTCAACAGAAGGAATTGCTTCGAGAAATCATAAAGTTGGACTTGATGCTAATACAACGAGCTGATGAGTCAGGTCAACTAATGACCTTCCAGATTCAACCAACCCTGATAAGTGAAATTAAGGAAGCCTAAAAGGGAGACCCCAGATTACAGAAATTCAGGGCTCAAGTAGAAGCTGGATTAAGAACAGATATTTGTATTCATTCGGATGGTGCACTTTATTTTGGTAACAGAATCTGTGTACCACAAGGAGAAGTTCGGCAGAGAGTTTTGGCAGAGGCACACAGTTCGGCTTATTCCATACACCCAGGAGGAAATAAAATGTATCAAGACTTGAAGCAGAAGTTTTGGTGGAACGCCATGAAGAAGGAGATAGCCCAGTATGTGGCAAAATGCTTGTTTTGTCAGCAAATAAAGGTAGAACATCAGAGAACAGCTGGACTTCTACAACCATTACTGATACCCGAATGGAAGTGGGAACATATCACTATGGATTTTGTTACAGCTCTATCCCGTAGTCCTAAGGGTAACAATGCAGTATGGGTAATCGTTGATCGCCTTACAAAAGCAGCTCACTTCCTACCTTTCAGAGTAGGTCAGTCAATAGAAGTTCTTGCAGATAAATATATGAAAGAAATTGTTCGTCTACATGGAGTTCCAGTTAGCATCGTGTCAGATAGAGACACGAGATTCCGATCACATTTCTGGGAAAGTCTCCAAGAAAATTTGGGAACTCGTCTGAAATTCAGTACCTCATATCATCCCCAGACAATGGACAATCTGAATGAACTATCCAAATCCTTGAAGACATGTTACGAGCCTGCATGATAGAATTAAAGGGTCATGGGAAGACTATATTCATTTGGTAGAATTCTCTTATAATAACAGCTATCAGGCCAGTATCAAGATGGCTCCATTTGAAGCATTATATGGCAGAAAATGCAGGTCGCCAATATGTTGGGAAGAAGTCGGCGAAAGAAGACTTATGGGACCAGATATTCTAGTTCAGACAACAGATAAAGTCCGAATTATCAGAGATCATCTCCGGGCAGCACAGAGCAGACAGAAGAGTTGGGCAGACACTAATAGAAGACCGTTGGATTTCAGAACAGGTGATCATGTATTTTGAAGGATATCACCAACTAAAGGGTAATCCGGTTCGGTACTCGCGGAAAACTTAGTCCAAGATACATCGGCCCATTTGAAATTTTGGATCGTGTGGGAGATGTGGCTACCGATTGGCATTGCCACCATCTTTAGAAGGAGTACATAATGTATTCCATATATCACAGTTGAGGAAGTATGTCAAGGATGAGAGTCACATTCTAGATCACTCAGAATTGGAACTACAACCAGATTTATCCTACAAGGAGCAGCCGATGGCCATTCTGGACAGAAGTGTTAAAACATTGAAAAAATCGGGCAATTCCATTGGTACTAGTTTCTTGGAATAGACATGCCCCAGGAGAAGCTACATGGGAACGAGAGGATATTATTCGTGAACGTTACCCCCAACTCTTTCCATCTTAGTTGGTAAAATTCCTTACCCCTATTCTTTTCTGCCTTCACATCCCCATTATCGAAATTTCGAGGACAAAATTTTTGATAAGGTGGATGGATTGTAACACCCCATCCTCAGTATACGTACACAACTATGTGTCTTGATTTTTTGAGCGTATTTTTTATTATTTATTTATTTATTTTCTGTTATTTAAATTCTTACTCATATAGCAGTACTGCATGATTTGACTTTTTGGTATTCAGATTTAACCGATTTCAGTTTCAAATATTATTATTTAATATTCTAGATTTTCATGATTTTCTGGAATTTTTCAGAATTAAATTGTAAATCTTCAAAACCGGTGTCGACCAGTGTCGCTGATCGACTTTCGGATTTTTAATTCACAAATAGAGTTGAAAATCTAAAAACGGCTTTCATATTATTTCTTAAAATAATGTTTTTCTATCTAAATAAATTTTTGAGAATTTTTAAAATTTATCAAAATTCCCTTGGATTTGGTGTCAGCCAGTATTACTGGTTGATTCCAAAAATTTTAGTTTACAATTGGAATCAAATTTCTAGATTCTGCTTTCATATTTCTTCTTAAAATTATATTTTTTTTCTTTCAGACATTTTCTCAGATTTTTCAGATTTTATCAAAATCCGGCCGACCCGGTGCAGACGGTGTCAACGGTTGACTTAAGGATTTTTATCTTGAAAGAGAAATTGAATTTCTAAAAACTGATTTCACCAAAAATCTTTATATAATATTTATATTTTTGAAAATTTTTGGGAAGCTTTCCAAGCTACTTCATTTTTCGGGCTTTTCCTGAGTTTCGGTGTTTTCCCAGATACCGGAATTCTATCCGGATATTTACCTTTTCTCTCTCCTTGCCTGACGCGAGATCCACCAACTCTGGGTTCAATAATTAATACGGAGACTCTCTCCATTCCGCATTTAATGTTCCGTTCTCAAAGAAATCAACCCAGTTCAAATCACCCATACCTTTTTGTCTCTTCTTTAACGCGATTTTATATTTTCCTTTTTGGACGCAGCAACAATCTCCGTGTCCAGTTATAGTAGCCCAGATGCGGGCTTCAATTGCATGGAGACGCAAGTCTCCATTCTTGCGTTTCTTTTGATTTGAATGGAGGGCAAATGGTAATAATAAACTTTGCCTTACATATAAAAACACCCACTCCCACACTCTCTCTCTTTCATGATTTCTTTCCTTCTTCCTTTCCTGCCAACAGCCACCAACGAAAAACAGCAGCCCAAGCTTCTTGACCGGCCATCACAACCCATTTTCTCCAATTTTTCACCACCATTAACTCCACAAACTCCTCCACCTTCTTCCTCCATTTCCTCCTCCATTCCAACAACAACAACAACATAATATCATCTCCATCACCATCTTCTTCCTCTTCTTTTCCACCAAACAACCCATCATCTCCCCAACTTCACCACCATTTCCACCACCACTTACACCACCTTAACCACCACCACCAACCATGCCATCTTCTTCTCCTCGTCATTCTCTTTCCAACGAGCTATAGGCTCGCCCTCCGAAACACCATTTTCAAATCTTCATTTTTTCATTTGAACTATACTTGCACCATCAACCTCCTTCTCTTTTGGGGCCTTGGCCACCCAACTCCGGCCAACTCCGGTCGCCGCGGCAAACACCGGCCAAGCCACGGTCGGCCTACCT
>JAVJIF010027980.1:0-41415 GCA_038442645.1 Agave tequilana | reverse complement strand
TGTACTGAGTGATCTTGTATTGTGGTTGGGTAAGAGGCGGAGCGCTTGGCTGTCCTATGTCGGAGGCTGCTTTAGGGTAAGAACGTACTCTTTGAGGAAGTCTTGGCAGACAAGTTCTTTCAGGTACCACCAGAGGCTTCTGCAGGGGTGGTTGTATCTCTAGAACAAAATCTTCTGCTCTGATAAGTGCAGGGTCGTGTTGGTCGACTTCGGGCACCTTATGGTCCTTGATGGCACTGAAGACCTCGATGATGGGGAGCTTCAGTGGGCTGAAGTGTTGTTTTATCATGAAGGCTCGGAGTGGACTTAAAGAGAGAACCGGGAATGCCTGTTCTTGAAAATAGGTTACCCCCGATTCTGGTTATCGGACATGGTCGGAGTCTCGCATTGCGAATTCATCTTCCATTCGTCATTTCTGGTTTGAGAGAGTGGTTGACGAAAGTCTTTACAGCCTCCTCCAACTGAATGTAAAGCTAGGCCCAAAAGAGGACTTCACTCATCGAGTGATGTCATGTTTCAGCAAATGTTGCATAGGGAGTGAGAAATCTATAGCCCGCTGATGAATACGAGTGAATAGACATCCTCACCGCAATTGAGAACTTTGGCCAGCTGGCTCTGGTAGTAGCCGATGTAGGACTTGAGACCGTCACCCTGCCTCATTTTCACGGAGAGGAGGTGATGGCTATTCTTTTGGCCTCCCAACGAAAGGCACATCTGAGTGAAGAATGTCTCGGTTACCTCCTCTGTGTTGCAAAGAGAATATGGTGGCATGGAGTAGAACCATTCCGAAGCCACGTCTTTCAGGCTGAATGAAAAGGATAGACAAATGAGGGCGTCGTTGCGGGAGTGGACTATCATCTTATCCAGAAAGTGTTTGATGTGTTGAACTGGGTCGCTCGTCCAGAATAGTAGTCAAAGGTCGGAGTTGAGAACTGCTTCAGGAACTCACACTCCAGGATCTCTTCGGAGAGAGGGGAGTCAGAGATTCTGGCCGCTGTTAATGTCTGTCCATTATGAAACTACAGCTTAGCCTCCTGGATTCGCTCTGGACCAGTTCGTCGAGGGTTCTGATGTCAAGGAGCTCTTTGATCTTTCTCCGAGTCTGGCCACGTTGAACCCCTGTTTGGTAGCAAGGCGAGTCTGCTTCATTATTAGAGTTGTCTTTGTACAAGAGAGATGTTGGTCTAGGCTGTCTCGGATTTGTGATGGGCCCCATCGCTCTGCGTCTCCCCAACTCCAGGTTCATCCACCAGTTGTGCCTGAGTGCCTTGGAGGGCGACGATTGAGCCTAGAGTTAGTCATTGAGTTGTCTCAATGCCTCTTGTTTATGAACGACGTTCTTGCGGTTGAGAGCCAGCTGCTACCGATTGCAATCTTACCGGGCTTGCTGCTCCTTCATCTGCTCTTTCATGTCAGCGATCATCTGAAGAATCTGGCCTTCGAATAACAGCGGTGGGCGCTATTGGAAATCCTTTGAGACGAGGAGGTGCCGGTGTCATCTGTGGCGCGCTCGTGATTGGTGGTGTGTGGGGTGACCGTGCCCCTAGTGTTAGTATTGTTCTGCCTTTGGAAGAGGCGCCATTGTGAATGATCGTTACTTCTTGGGGGCCATCGATGCTAGGGGAGACTTTTTAAGGAAGGTTTTGTTGAAAGGGAGGGAGACCTCGAGTGTAAACTCAAGATCTCAATGAAAGTCACTAGATTATGGTGGAAAAAATTTCGCCAGTTCGCGTTGGATGAATCCCGCCACAAGCGACTGGACGCTCCCAATCTGACTTGCCAGAGCACTCAGAAAAAAGACACTTTTCGGGTTAGGAGTATCGGTGTGGTGCCGGACTAAGAACCCTCGGGCGTGAGAATCAGTAGGTGAAAAGTAAGGGGGACTGACACAAAAAAACTGTCGTTGTGTGGAAGGGTGGACTAACACAGGAAATTGCTAGTGTAGTGGGATGAAATAGCACATGAAAACTACTAGTGTGTAATGATGGATTAAAACAGGAAAATTTTCAGTGTAGTATGCTCTGAGGGTTTAGGGAAGCGACCTCCTCCTTATTGGAGAAGAAAGATAGTATATACCTGACATGGATACTGTCGTTGAGGCGTAATTGATGAACTGTTGTAACTGCACGATCTGCACTTGCTGAATTTGTTGTAAAGGTTGTGAACACTGGCGTTGATTGGTTGAGATTACATGCTGAAAAATCTGTCACTGTCCATAACTGCCCGCGCTGATAGGAACATTACACGTTATGAACGTAAGGAAGAATGGAGCTGCACTACTGTCGGCGGAGATCAAAAATGCTCTGTTGTTGAAGCTTGATGTGAGGACTTCGAAGATCAAAAATAACCTGCTTCAGCTTCGAAGCTGGAGCCTTCAGAACAGGGAGGGTCTCGGAGTGGAGAAGACCCAGATGAGGTGAGGACTTCGGAGTGGTAAAGATTTCAGAATGGTGAAATGTGGTCCCAGGTTTGGAAATGTCATTGGGGTTGTGGGCAGCTCTGAGAAAGTTGCATGTGGTGATGGCTTCGGGATGGACTCTGAGAGTTATGAATGTTTTGGAAAACTCCTCAGTAGTTGGGATATGTGTCACCATCCTGATGGTCAAATTTTGACCACTACAGATTCCCAATTCCAGCTGATGATTTTCTGCAACTTTTTAAATCGGCTGACGATTATCCAAGAGTTTTTTTTGAATGTAAAAGTTGATTGCAGCATTCACATACAATATATGCTCCTCTCTCGGGCGCCTAACAGTCCACAGCCATCAAATTAATTTTATTCTTAATTTACGAGAAATCTGAAATTTCGAAGGAAAGAAACAGATATTAGTCTTTACCCAATTAGATCTGTCTTCACACGTGCCACACGAACCATCACCCACGCAGCCTCGAAGAAGACGCGCGTCGCCTCATTGCACATGCATGTCTCTTTGAAAGCTCTGTGCTTCATCATTATAAATTGGGATCGATCTCCAAATTTGTTATTTGCAATTCATGAGACAATGGAAAAGAAGCAGCAGCACATATCGGAGATGAAACCGGTGACGCGGGAAGCTTACGGCGGCGGGATGTACGGGACCGACGATGCGGCAGCGGCGGGGGCGAAGGAAAAGCAGGGGAAGGCGCCGGCCAGCGAGACGCAGAGCGCGGACGGGCCGGCGGAGCCCGTTGCGGAGCCCAAGCACAGGCCGCCGCCGTCCACCGGCGATCGTGATCTGGACATCACCGGCCAATCTTACATCCAGTAGTGCTCGCATCCAGTGTTCTTTCGATGTACCACTCCATTTCCCCTTCTGTTTCTCTGTGAGATTTATATCTCATGGTCTCATTCAGGCAGGCTCCGAGTGTGTGTATTTTGGTTGTTGTGACTTGTCTTGTGGATCGCTTGTAGAGTTTGTTTTAAGGTTTTAATTGTTTTTCATCCTTTTTGCTAATGATGTTTTCTAATGGTTTGCCAATATTTTACTCTCTCTCTCTTTCTTTTTATTAGAGTAATAAAAAAACATTTCAAAAGCTAGTAATTCGTTATTTTATAACTAATTTAAGATAAAAAAGAAGCATGACTACTCTTAGTCGGATGTGCCTAAAATCTAAGTCGATGTAAATCAATTCCAATCTCTTTTGATATGTTCCCATATGATGTATTACCGTGATGCGCTTCCTTTTTGACATGAGGAGATGAGACCAAATAGGGTTGTTTTATTCATGATCTTAGTTTTAGAATTTAACTCTAGAAACCTAAAAGTCTCGTAACGTAATTCGTTAATAATATTGTGGTGGAGATTTTCTATCACGAGCGGCCGGATGGTCAATCCATACCACAAGCGAGGTTAGAAAATAGGGAATATGTGTATAAGATAAGATAATGCATGACACAAAAAAAGAGAGGATTTTTACGTGAAAATTTTTAATCGAGAGAAATCACTGAGTAGAATACACTGTAATTAGCAGGTTATAAGAATTAGAGCTTAACTGAAAGAAAAGGTCTAAAAGTCTTTCTTCTCGTTAGAGGAGAAGGTATATTTATGCTTGACTGATCTTGTCTGAAAACGAATGGTATGGGCATGATCATTGTAATCGCATGATCTGCATGTGTTATTGTGATTCCTGGCGCTTGATTGTTGGGATTGTATGCAGGAAAATTCACTTCTGTACATAACTAAACACGCTGAAGGGCATTACATGTTATGAACATGTGGGAATATTAGGCTGCGTAACTATAGGTGGAGATCAGGGATTATCTGTTGCCGTGATTGCCTTGTGTGGCATTGAAGTCTTCGGAAAGAAAGGAGCTCCAAGATGATTTAGAGCATCGGAGCTGTAACACCCCAATCCGGCGGGTACGGAGACGTTACTGCGACGTATATACGCAGGTCAGAAATGCCTTCATGTATATACGCTAAGCATCAGTACATGCAAGAATCAGAGTACGGAAGCACGTGGTGCATTATACATTCCAACATAAGAGTACAATTATAAGGTTATCACCAGATGTGACACAATATTATAATAATATAACATCACCAATATGGCACAAATGCGAGAACACAAGGATGTGTACAAGTATGAACAGTACAAAAGGAGGCTCAGAGTCACAACAGGAAAACTCTAGAGCCAAGCATGGGGGCCAGGAAGGATGAGGCTCTGGACGGTCTGCTGGAGATCCACGCTTCAGCTGCGCCACTCTGATCAGCAACTGGGAGAATCTGCATGCTCCAAGCTCCAAAACCTAGACATGAGGATCCAGAGGAGTCAGAACTCCCCGGTGAGTGGTGATGCAAAAGCCAGATGTGTACTGAGATAAGCACATGTGTATCGATAAATCCAAGTCATAAATATGCATTGAAAACCGTGTCGTGAGTACCAGCATGCAGGAACAAGTAGAGAGACAATAAATGATATCAAGTTGGGAAGACTCATAGTATGATAAGATAAGAGCAGGAGACAGGTGGAATAGAATACAAGTGGTAAGACAGGATATGAATAAGTATAGTATAATAATCATAAAGCCGAAAATCCCAAGTAAAACTTGATGAAAGCAATTGTGACGAGACAAGTATAACCAAATTTGTAGAGCAACATAACAAGTTATTATCTTGGCATCTTATTATTATTATTACTCGTCCGACCCATATATCTAGGTATGTGTCCCGGTGTACATCTCAACAATCATACATCCATATATAAGTAAGTCGAGGTTGGTTATTGGAAGCTGATGAAGCACTGATAGCTCCTACTTATAGTAGTTCCCGTTAGCCCGGGACACTATATGGGGGCCTGAAATCCCCCTAGCACGCATCTTCTGGGGGCCTGAAATCTCCCTAACACGAATCGTCAGTTTTTAGTATTCCACTACTATAAGCAAGGCACCATACCGGCATCCATCACTTCCTCCTATTCCCCGTGCAAATTATCCTTTTTATAGCTTATTAACAATATTATCAGATTACGGGAATGAGTAGGATCATAACTGGTCATAACAGGAGTACATAACAAGCATAACGGGAGTTCATAACAGGCATAACGGGAGTACATAACAAGAGATCAGGTACTACATTCCCGTAATGTGATAGTCATGAGTAGAGAGTTAAGCTTAACGGGTATCAAGTTTTAACATGCCAATGACAAGTGATCAGGCAGGTAACAAGTGATAAGTTATGTCATAACAGGGAACAAGAGTCAGGTGGTAGTATGTCGGGTGTCAGGTGATGTCACATCAGTTGTCAAGTGATACAAATAGGTGTCAGGTATTAGCATGTAGATGATAGGTATCAAGTGAAAGCATGTCAAGTGTTAACATATCAAGCATGTACTTGACAAGTGATAGAGTAATAGCTGAGCACAATAAAGCAGAGCTGAGCAAGCTGGAGCGAAGCTAATGTACAACGCTAAATGCTATCACGCTCGGTGTGGTTACCGCTCGCAACGTAGCAAGACACACGTGTCGCAGCAAGCGTATGAACTCCATACTACCGCTCACGGGAAAGCCATACTCACGGGGTAACTACACTTGAACGGAGTAAGCAGTAAAGTGTTGACGCTAGGTCCGCCTACCAGGCGTAGCATAGAGAAAGTCCAGAGGACTTTAAACCTCAAAAGTTGTACCCAGAGGTTAGGCCCAAAAGTAAGGGTACCTGCAGAAAGTGTTAGTCCCAAACAGCACAAATCGTGAATAATATGAGTCGACCCGATGAAAGGGGAAGTAAAAAGGAAAGCGAGAACACTCGCCTAAATATGGAAAATACTGTGGAATCTCCGATCTTCGGAATCCAGGAAACCAACGCGTAAACGCGTTCCAATAAAAAGGAGGAGGGAGAATGAAGACGCGGGAGTCGCAGACGCGGGAGTCGCATCGCGTATATGTCACAAATGCGGGATTCGAGACCCGTGTTTAAGCAAGGACACGAGAAGAATACGGACGCGGGCATGAACTCCGCGTCGCGTTGATATGAAAACGCGAAGGTCGCGTTAAGGAATTGCTTGGACGCAGGGTAAACTCCGCGTCTAGCAATTAAATATAAGAGAAAGAGGGAGATAAGGAGATGTGAGAGAGACGCAGAGAAAGAGTGAGAGACGCAGGGAAGGAATTAAAGGAAAGGAAGAAAGAAAGAAGGAAAGAAAAAGAAGGAAAGAAAGAAAGAAAGAAAAGCAAAGGAAAGGAAAGAAAGAAAGAAGAGAAGGGGGAGGTAGGCCGACCATGGCTTGGCCGGCGGTCGCCGGCGGTGGCTGGAGTTGGTCGGAGTTGGCCGAAGATAGGCGGCCAAGGCCCCAAAAGAGAAGGTAGTTCATGGTGCAAGTGTAGTTGAAATGGTGAAAATGGAGTTTTGGAAACGAGGCTTCGGAGAACGAAGCTATAGCTCGTTAGAAAGAGTATTCCGAGGAGAGAAAGATGGCGTGATTGTTGGTGGCCCAGGTGGTGTATGTGGTGGTGGAAATGGTGGTGAAACTTTTGAAAGTTAATGGGTTATTTTGATGGAAAAAAGAGGAAGAAGATGGTGGAGAAGGTGTTGTTGTTGTTGGAATGGTGGAGGAGATGGAGGAGAAAGTGGTGGAGAAAATGGTGGAAGAAGTTGGTGGAGATGGAGGGGAGAGTGGCCGGCCAAGGAGGGAGGCACGGCTCAGGTGGGCTGCTGCAATTTGCTTGCTGGAAAAAGAAGGAAAGGAAAATGAAAGAGAGAGAAGAAGAAAGGGGGGTGTATATATATAAGGGGGGAAATGATTATTACTAGTTTGTCATTTTCATGACTTTGATTCAATGAGACTTGCATCTCCACTAGAGCAAATCCGCGTCTAGGAAAAAGTAAACTAGACGCAGAGATAAAAGCCGCGTCCAGGAGGAAAACGCGAGATTGCGTTTAACAGAAAAGACAAAAGTCATAATGACTTGATCAGAATTGATCAGAAGTGCATTAAATGCAGAAAGAATGCGAATCTTCGCATTGAAGACCAGATCTGAGTTTGGTGAGACTCGCATCTGAGGAGGGAGAGAAAAATTAGAAAAATAAAAAATAAAATATCAAGATAAGATTCCGGTATCTGGGGAAAACACCGAAAACTCTGAAAATGCCCGAAAATTGAAGTAGCTCGGAAAGCTTTCCAAAAATTCTCAAAAATAATAAATATTATTTTAAGATGTTTGATGAAATTAGTTTTTAAAAATTCAATCCCATTTTCAAAATAAAAATTCTGGAGTCCACCGTCGATACCGGTCTACACCGGGTCGGCCGGATTTTGATAAATTCTGAAAAATCTCAGAAAATACATTTAGATAGAAAATATGATTTTAAAAAATAATGTGAAAGTCATTTCTAGAAATTCAACTCCGTTTGTAAATTAAAAATCCGGAAATCGATCAGCGATATTGGTCGACCCCGGTTTTGAAGATTTACAACTTAATTCAAGAAAATTTCAGAAAATCATGAAAAATCTAGAATATTGGAAAATGATGTTTGAAACTAAAATCGGTCATATCTGAATACCAGAATGACCAAACCGAGCAATACTCTAGGATCGAGCTCCCGGTTCAGACTAGGGCTGACTCCGAGTTCACGAATCCAGATCCAAAGCAAAACGATCATATAAATAATTCATAATACAAAATAAATACAGAAAGTAAATAAAAAAATATGATCGAAAAATCTGAATACGCAACTAAGTACGTATTCCGAGAGCGGGGTGTTACATTCCATCCACCTTACAAAAAATTGCGTCCTCGCAATTTCGATAAGGGGAAAAATGAACACAAGGAGGACATGGACAGGAATTATACCAATCAAGATATGAATCACTGCGGGTAGAGCTCTCGAGTCGACTGAACAATAATCAGAATATAGACATCTTCTGCACTTCCTACCGTATAAATCTTTGAATGATGTCAAATAATACTGATCTGATGCAGTTGCTTTGCAATAGAATTCCAGCTGTACTGCATACTTGATAGCTTTCCGAGAATAAGCCAGAATACTGAAGATAAAGGAAACCCTGATAGTACTGAGCATAATAAAGAAGACCGATAATTGAGAATTCCGAATACCAGGCATCAATCACTCTGAAAGATATAGCCGAGAATATAGAATACTCGTAGAGAATCCCGACTACTGACTTTTGAAAGATAACCCGATCGGGATCAATCCTGAGAATACCCGAGCTTCATAGAGTTGGCCGAAGAGATCAGATAATAGCTCCATTCAGAACCAGCCCTACCTCTCTAGTCTATCATATCATAAGTTGGTATAAAGGCTACGAAAAACAAAAACAGTGGAAAGATGGAAGAGATTAGGAATCAAAGGAAGGATCATCAATATAGAATTGATAACTCCGTACTTGTAGTTGGACTGTATAAGCAAGACTCAAGCATTCCAGTTGCAAATTTCTTTACCATTAATTTGCCGACTGGTAGTACCGAAGATGTGAGAGCCTAGGCTCTGATACCACCCTGTAACGCCCCGATCCGATGGGTACGGAGACGTTACTTCGACGTATATACGCAGGTTAAAAATGCCCTCATGTATATACGCTAAGCATCAGTACAGGGAAGAATCAGAGTACGGAAGCACGTGGTGCATTATACATTCCAACATAAGAGTACAATTACAAGGTTATCACCAGATGTGACACAATATTATAATAATATTACATCACCAATATGGCGCAAATGCGAGAACACAAGGATGTGTACAAGTATGAACAGTACAAAAGGAGGCTCAGAGTCACAACAGGAAAACTCTAAAGCCGAGCATGGGGGCCTGGAAGGATGAGGCTCTGGACGGTCTGCTGGAGATCCACGCTTCAGTTACGCCACTCTGATCAGCAACTGGGAGAATCTGTAGGATCTATAATCAAAGCAACACAAACACTAGAGGGGGGGTGAATAGTGTTTATAGATAATTAAACAAATTACTTGCAGGAAATAAAGTAATCACAAGATAAACACAGAAAATACAAACGCAAACACACGAGAGTTATCCTGGTTCGGTCCTTGTGACCTACATCCAGTCCCCAAGCAAAATGCTTGAGATTTTCCTTTCTTTACTTGTGTACACCCACAACCAATGCCTTGTACACCACTTGACAAACGCCCTTTACCAAATGTGCACAACTCCTCTTTACACCAAAGAGAACACGCCTTGTACAACTTTCTTCTACTCCCAAGAAGACGCCTTGTACAAAATCTTCTTTGAATGAATACAATGATTTCCTATAGCCTTGATACTGAATGTGTATGTGGACAAGGTAGTATAGGAAAGATGAACTTCAGAGCACTTCACTAATGGAATGGCTTTTGGTGAAGAACAGAAGTTGAAAATCAGTTTTTAGGAATTCTGGAATTTTTCTTTTGAAAAACTGATGGAAAGAATTGGTAATTGGCCTTTGGAATAACTTTCCTATTTATAGCTGAAGACTAGGGTCAGTTAGGGTAGTTATAGGACCAATTCAAACAATTTAAACGTTGGAAAACGTTATCAAATGGATCAGATAAGAGAAACTGTCCAACAGTCAGAAACTGCCTATAGTCGACTAGGATTCTGAGTTAGTCGACTAGACTAGGCAAAAATTCAACTATTAGTCGACTAGGTTTAGCAATTAGTCGACACAAAAACTTCCAAAAACACCCATTATCTTCAATAGTCTTCAATTGAGGTAGAGCAATCATCATGAGGTAGAAATGTTTGTCCATCATCAAAATCTTGCAACTTGATAGGCTTCAACAGAATCCGCACGCTCCAAGCTCCAAAACCTGGACATGAGGATCTAGAGGAGTCAGAACCCCGACGAGTGGTGATGCGAAAGCCAGATGCGTGCTGAGATAAACATATGTGTATCGATAAATCCAAGTCATAATTATGCATTGAAAACCGTGTCGTGAGTACCAGCATGCAGGAGCAAGTAGAGAGACAGTAAATGATATCAAGCAGGGAAGACTCATAGTATGATAAGATAAGAGCAGGAGACAGGGGTGGAATAGAATACAAGTGGAAAGACAGGATATGAATAAGTATAATATAATAATCATAAAACCGAAAATTCCAAGTAAAACTTGATGAAAGCAATTGTGACGAGACAAGTGGTATAACCAAATTTGTAGAGCAACATAACAAGTTATTATCTTGGCATCTTATTATTATTATTACTCGTCCGACCCATATATCTAGGTATGTGTCCCAGTGTACATCTCAACACACATACATCCATATATAAGTAAGTCGAGGTTGGTTATTGGAAGCTGATGAAGCACTGATAGCTCCTACTTATAGTAGTTCCCGTCCGCCCGGGACACAGCCATATGGGGGCCTGAAATCCCCCTAACACGCATCTTCTGGGGCCTGAAACCCCCCTAACACGAATCGTCAGTTTTTAGTATTCCACTACTATAAGTAAGGCACCATACTGGCATCCATCACTTCCTCCCATTCCCCGTACAAGTTATCCTTTTTATAGCTTATTAACAATATTATCAGATTACGGGAATGAGAAGGATCATAACTGGTCATAACAGGAGTACATAACAAGCATAACGGGAGTTCATAACAGGCATAACGGGAGTACATAACAAGAGATCAGGTACTACATTCCCGTAATGTGATAGTCATGAGTAGAGAGTTAAGCTTAACGGGTATCAAGTTTTAACATGCCAATGACAAGTGATCAGGCAGGTAACAAGTGATAAGTTATGTCATAACAGGGAACAAGAGTCAGGTGGTAGTATGTCGGGTGTCAGGTGATGTCACATCAATTGTCAAGAGATACAAACAGGTGTCAGGTATTAGCATGTAGATGATAGGTATCAAGTGAAAGCATGTCAAGTGTTAACATATCAAGCATGTACTTGGCAAGTGATAGAGTAATAGCTGAGCACAATAAAGCAGAGCTGAGCAAGCTGGAGCGAAACTAATGTACAACGCTAAATGCTATCACGCTCGGCGTGGTTACCGCTCGCAACGTAGCAAGACACACGTGTCGCAGTAAGCGTATGAACGCCATACTACCGCTCACGGAAAAGCCATGCTCACGAGGTAACTACACTCGAACGAGAGTAAGCAGTAAAGTGTTGACGCTAGGTCCGCCTATCAGGCGTAGCATAGAGAAAGTCCAGAGGACTTTAAACCTCAAAAGTTGTACCCAGAGGTTAGGCTCGTAAGTAAGGGTACCTGCAGAAAGTGTTAGTCCCAAACAGCACAAATCTTGAATAATATGAGTCGACCTGATGAAAGGGGAAGTCAAAAGGAAAGCGAGAACACTCGCCTAAATACGGAAAATACTGTGGAATCTCCGATCTCCGAAATCTAGGAAACCAATACGTAAACGCGTTCCAATAAAAAGGAGGAGGGAGAATGAAGACGCGGGAGTCGCAGACGCGGGAGTCGCAGACGCGGGAGTCGCGTCGCGTATATGTCACAAACGCGGGATTCTAGACCCGTGTTTAAACAAGGACATGAGAAGAATGCGGACGCGGGCATGAACTCTGCGTCGCGTTGATATAAGAATGCGAAGATCGCGTTAAGGAATTGCTTGGACGCAGGGTAAACTCCGCGTCTAGCAATTAAATATAAGAGAAAGAGGGAGACAAGGAGATGTGAGAGAGACGCAGGGAAAGAGTGAGAGACGCATGGAAGGAATTAAAGGAAAGGAAGAAAGAAAGAAGGAATGAAAAGAGAAGAAGAAAGAAAGAAGAAAGAAAGAAAAGCAAAGGAAGGAAAGGAAAGAAAGAAAGAAGAGAAGGGGGAGGTAGGCCAACCATGGCTTGGCCGGCGGTCGCCGACGGCGGCTGGAGTTGGCCGGAGTTAGCCGGAGATGGGCGGCCAAGGCCCCAAAAGTGAAGGTAGTTTATGGTGCATGTGTAGTTGAAATGGTGAAAATGGAGTTTTAGAAACTAGGCTTCGGAGAACGAAGCTATAGCTCGTTAGAAAAAGTATTCCGAGGAGAGGGAGATGGCGTGGTTGTTGGTGGCCAAGGTGGTGTATGTGGTGGTGGAAATGGTGGTGAAACTTTTGAAAGTTAATGGGTTGTTTTGATGGAAAAAGGAGGAAGAAGATGGTGGAGAAGGTGTTGTTGTTGGAATGGTGGAGGAGATGGAGCAGAAAGTGGTGGAGAAAATGGTGGAAGAAGTTGGTGGAGATGGAGGGGAGAGTGGCCGGCCAAGGAGGGAGGCACAGCTCAGGTGGGCTGCTGCCATTTGCTTGCTGGAAAAAGAAGGAAAAGAAAATGAAAGAGAGAGAAGAAGAAAGGGGGGTGTATATATATAAGGGGGAAATGATTATTACTAGTTTGCCATTTTCATGACTTTGATTCAATGAGACTTGCATCTCCACTAGAGCAAATCCGCGTCTAGGCAAAATTGAATTAGACGCGCAGATAAAAGCCGCGTCTAGGAGGAAAACGCGAGATTGCGTTTAACAGAAAAGACAAAAGTCATAATGACTTGATCAGAAGTGCATTAAATGCAGAAAGAATGCGAATTTTCGCATTGAAGATCAGATCTGAGTCTGGTGAGACTCACGTCTGAGGAGGGAGAGAAAAATTAGAAAAAGAAAAAAATAAATATCAAGATAAGATTCCGGTATCTGGGGAAACACCGAAAACTCTGGAAAAGCCTGAAAATTGAAGTAGCTCAGAAAGCTTTCCAAAAATTCTCAAAAATAATAAATATTATTTTAAGATATTTGATGAAATCATTTTTAGAAATTCAATTTCGTTTTCAAATAAAAATTCTGGAGTCCACCGTCGATACCTGTCTACACCGGGTCGGCCGGATTTTGATAAATTCTGAAAAATCTCAGAAAATATATTTTGATATAAAATATGATTTTAAAAAATAATGTGAAAGTCATTTTTAGAAATTCAACTCCGTTTGTAAAAAAAATCTGGAAATCGATCAGCGACATTAGTCGACCCCGGTTTTGAAGATTTACAACTTAATTCAAGAAAATTTCAGAAAATTATGAAAAATTTAGAATATTGAAAAATGATATTTGAAACTAAAATCGGTCATATCTGAATACCAGAATGACCAAACCGAGCAATACTCTAGAATCGGACTCCTGGTTCAGATTTGGGCTGACTCCGAGTTCACGAATCCAGATCCAAAGTAAAACGATCATATAAATAATTCATAATACAAAATAAATACAGAAAGTAAATCAAAAAATACGATCGAAAAATCTGAATACGCAACTAAGTACGTATTCCGGGAATGGGGTGTTACAGGAGCTATCGGGACGGAAGTATACTCGGGGCGAAGAGTGATTTCAATATGAACGAACTGGCTCCGGGAGGATATGGTGTGATGGAGTCTCCTGGTTGCTTGGAGACGTGGTGTCATCATGTGAGGAATATTTTTGATCACTACAGATGCCTCCGCTCTTTCGCTTGTTGGAGCCTGTAGAAGAGAAGTCAAAAGAGCGGAGTTAGTGGGAGATCATTTCGTTTTGATGCTGCTGGCCAAAGATTACAATCGCTCTTTATTTTGATGATTCTAAAACTCATGTAGCTTGTGATACTAATTATCTTTAAAGTGTTTTTAGTACACAGATTTCAAGAGTAGAAGTTTCAGCTTCAAAAGAAGATTCAAGTGATTGGACTTTAGCTTAAAGAGAATATATTTGAAGATCTCCACTTGAAGCTTTTGAAGGCCAAGTCTACTTTTGTGTTTTTATTGGAAGATTTTCTAGTTTAGTTTGTTAAAATTTAGTATAGCGGATTGATGCTCAAGATATCACACACACAAAGTCTTTGAAAATATATACAAAACAATTTTCAAGTTATGATTTTTAAAATACTTTTTAAACATATTTTCAAAGTTTATCAAAAGGATTTTTAAAACAAAAGTTTTCAGCTTTTGGGCTTTTGCTGGTCGACCGCACGGTCGATCGCGAGGCATTGTAGAGGCTCTGTTGGTTGACCGCTCGGTCGACCGGACGTGCATAGAGTCGTACGCTAGCCTTTGGCTCTGATCCCGATCGACCGCCTAGGACCGCTAGCTTAGCCTGAGTTTTTACTGGCACTGGCCGGTCGACCACTAGCACTGAGCTCAATACTGAGCTAAGAATGATACTCTGGTCAGTCGACTGCCCGGTCGACCACCAGCACCGAGCTCTGCTCTGTGCTCAAAGTGCCACTCTGGCCAGTCGACCACCTGGTCAACTGACGACAATGGTAAAATCACATTTACCTTAGCCAGTCGATCGCCCAATCGACCGCCAGCACTGAGCTCTGCTCTGAGCTCAGACTGCTACTCTGGCCGGTTGACCAGCTGGTCGACCAACGACAAAGGCAAAATCACATTTTCCTTAGCCAGTCGACCGCCAGTGATCAAACATGCTTGTTTTGCTTATAACAAATATTTTTCAATACAAACCGGTCCATATTTATTCCTAACAGTTACTTTAGGTTTTTAATGGTTTTTAACATGTTTTTATTGTTGGAATTTACTGAGATTTGATCTCTAACCTACTCCTATAAATAGGAGTGATTAGAGAGTGTAAAATACAAATTTTACACAAGTTCAATATAAGCTTTCAAAAGAAAATCTAGTTTTGGCTAAAGATTTCAGTGCTACTCAATCCACTTTTCTTACACTTTCTCTTGAGCCTTCAATCCTCTATACTAAGCTATAGGAAAAGTATAATAGAGAGTATTTGTGGTCTTGTGAAAATCACCAAGTTCTGTAATTATTTATGGTTATTCCTCTTGGAAGGAGGGTAGTAAAGTAGAGTTGCGACACCAGATCTTGTGGGATCTAGTTAGAGTTGTAATTAGAGTTGATTATAGTGGAATCTTTCATTGCGAGGAAGGCGGGAATGCAGAGCAAGTGACTCGAACCTCGAAAATAATTTTCTGTGTTAGCGATTGACATCTCATTTGATCATTGTAAACTCTCACTCCTCTATTTATTGCAATTATATTTCTTGTTAATTATTTATTGCAAATTATACTTGTTGAATTCTCTATTATTGTTTCAATTCTCTAAACATCAAGAAAAGCAATTGTGCACCTCGACTCTTATTTTAAGAGGAATCACGAGGAGAAGTTCAGAGCTCTTACAGATTAATTTCTTGAAAATTGAGATTATTTATTGTGATTGTTTTAATTTCTTCTTTGTCTTTATCTGTCACCTATTCACCCCCCTCTAGGTGATTTTTAATTGATATCAGAGCTTGGACTCTTATTTATAAGTTTCACCACCTGAGAGTGATCTTATTTGATGCATCACTTTATTTGTTTCACACATATGGCTTCTATTGGTGATAGCACTGAGTTTCCACCAAAGTTTGAAAGCCTCAACTTTTCTATACGAAAAGTCAAGATGGTGTTTTTTCTTAAATCCTTAGGAAGTAGAGTTGTTGAGACCATTACCAAGAAGTTCAAAGAACCCCAAGGTGATGAAGGCACTTGGTCCGTAGTTGAGACCAAGGAGTTTGATGCAAATTCTAAAGCCCATTGTGCACTCATGCAAGCCTTGAATGATGATGACCTATCCCGTGTTATAAATTACACATTTGCATATGAAGTTTGATAATTTTTAATTATTACTCATGAGGGTATCTCTCAAGTGGAGAAGTCCAAAATAGATTTATTGTGTTCTCAATATGAGAACTTTCGTATGCATGATAATGAGTCTATAGATGACATGGTTACGAGATTTACTAAGATTACTAATGGACTCTCTTCTCTAGGCGACAAGATTGATAATGATCAAAAAGTGCGAAAGATCATAAGAGTTCTCCAAACATCTTAGGAAGTAGAGTCAATAACCTTGAAGGAGCTCAACGATAAAGAAATAATTAACTTCATGGGTCTTATTGAAAATCTAAAGACTCATGAGATGGAGCGCAAAGATAAAGAAGAACAAGATACCAAAAAGAAGAAAAACATAGCTTTCAAATGTTCTTCTTCCCACAATGAAGATCTAGATCATGAAGAAGATGATGAAGAGCTCCCCCTCCTAGTAAAGAACGTGAGAAGAATGTTCTACAAGAGAGGGAAATTCAATAACTATCTAAAAGGAAGGAGACAAGGCAAAGAAGAAAGAAAAGGATATGAAATTGGGTCATGCTATAATTGCAAGAAGCTAGGTCACCTTATTACGGATAGCCCGGAGATGAGCAACAAAGAAAGCTCATCCAAGAAGCCCTATAAGAAGAAGGTTAGGAAAACTAATTGGGATGATTCGGAGAGTGACTCCAAAGAAGATGTAAACAAGGTCAATGTTTGCTTCATGACTCACGAGAACAATTCTCCCAAGGTAACTTCGGAACTCACTCTTGATGATTCCGAATTAACATTGGATGAACTTGGTTTTGCTTTTCAAAAACTCGATGGAAAATATATTTCGGTTAAATTTCAATATGCAAAATTAAGAAAAATGATTTTTTGCAAAATAAGTTGAATGTTGTTTTAAAGAGAAAAAAGATTTATCTATTTCATTTGAGAAAATCAAAAAGGATTTTGATCTTTATAAAATTGCATTCAAGGGCAAAGGTCTATGACTTTGATTGAAAATAATGATTTTGAAGTTTTAAAGAAAAAAATAGATGTTTTAAATTCTACTTTAAAAGTTTGTACTTTTAACAAAAATAGAACTGAATCTTTGTTTTTCAAAGAGTCAAACTCAAGGGAAACAATCATTTCATGCATAACATATAAAGCATGCACACCAAGCATAACACAATCATCATGCTTATATGTATGCTAGAGTTTACACTTGTACTCATTGTGGCCGAAAAGACCATGTAGCTAAATTTGTTTGATAAGTTATATGTTGTGAATAAAAATACTTGAGTTTGCAAGACTAATCTACAAGGATCTAAAAAGATCTGGGTATCAAAATCAATTTTCTCCCTTTCTATTGATGTAGGTACACACCAAACCTTCAAGACATAAGGAATGGTGGTACCTAGATAGTGGTTCTTCAAGACATATGATTTGGGATATCAACAATTTTGCAATACTATCAAGGTCAAAAGAAGGTGGTATTGTCACCTTTGAAATTAACTCAAAAGGACACATCATTGGTTATGGTAATATTAAGATAGGTACATCTCTTATTATTGAAAATATTGCTTTAGTTAATAGTTGAAAGCATAATTGGTTAAGTATAAGCCAATCATGTAATAAAGGTTTTTAAAATTATTTTTGATTCTACTTCTTGATGTAGTAGTAGTAACAATACTTGTTTATTTTTCGATTTTAGAGAAAATAATATTTATATTATTGACTTACTCAATTTCGATTGCAATGATAAACATTTATTGGCTTTAAATGAAGAGTATTGGCTTTGGCAAAGAAGATTAGGACACATTTCTTTTAATCATCTAACCCGTATTTGTTATAAGGATGTAGTTAAAGCATTTTAAAATTGAAATTTGAAAAGGATCGTTTATGTGGTGCATGCCAATTTGGTAAATAAACAAAATCGTCTTTCAAATCAATTAAGAGGTTACGACAACTCGTCCCTTAGAACTAATATATATGGACTTGTTTGCTCCTACAAAAGTTACAAGTTTAAATGGCAATAGATATGATTTTGTTTTAGTTGATGATTTCTTTAGATTAACATGAGTTTTTTTTTTTCTTGAACACAAAGATGAAACTTTTTCATTTTCAATGTATTTTGTAAAAGAGTAGAAAAAGAAAAAGATTCTTTGATTTTGTGTATTCGTAGTGATAGAGGTGGTGAGTTCATCAACCACTCTTTCATTACTTATTGTGAAGAACATGAAATAAAATATGAGTTTTCTTGTTCGAGAACTTCACAATAAAATAGAGTAGTTGAAAGAAAAATAGGACTCTCCAAGAGATAGCAATAACCATGATAAATGAATATGACTTCTCTCAATATCTATGGGCCGATGCCGTTAACACTTCATGTTATATTAACAATAGAGTTCATTTTCGAAAGAAAATTGAGAAACTCCTTTTGAAATTTATCATTTGAAAAGCCCAGTGTTTCTTATTAAAAAGTTTTTATTGTAAATATTTTGTTTAAACACAAGAGAAGCTTTTGGCAAATTTAATTCTAAAGCTTACGACGCAATTTCTATTGGTCACTCCTCTACTAGTAAAGCTTATAGGATCTTCAACAAGTCAACTTTGACTATTAAAAAATTCATGCATGTAAAGTTAAAGAAATCTAACAAGTTTATTAAGAATGTTTATTATCAAATCAATTCTTTAGGTGAACATATGGCGAAATAACTATGAAGAATTCACCAGCTCAAGAAGATAAGCAACGAGAAGAACCAAGTAGTGGATGCAAGAAGTACAAGAGAATATTCAACCTACTCAACCATTATCGATGGATTGGAGAAATGTGTCAAATTATCCAAAGATCTCATCATAGGTGATATATCTCTGGAGTATCTACTAGACTAAACTCCAAGATATTTGTAGATGTTTTGCATTTATTTCACACACAGAGCCTAAAAATATTCATGAGGCCGAGGTAAACTCTTATTGGTTACTTGCTATGTAAGAGGAGTTCAATCAATTCGAGCGTAATCAAGTATGAAGACTTGTTTCTAGATCTCAAAATAGATCAACTATTGGTACTAAGTGGGTGTTAGAAGCAAACTCTATAGTCAGGTACTATAATTAGATAAATAAGGATAGGTTAGTGGCCCAACATTACAATCAATGAAAGAGGAATCAATTGTGAAGAACCGGTTGCACGGCTCAAACCATCATAATGACTCTTGCATATGCCTCATATAAAGATTTTAAATTATATCAGATGGACGTAAAGAGTGCTTCTCTAAATGAATTATATAAGAGAAAGTGTATGTTGAACAACCTACCGGGTTTGTTGATCATATACATCCCAACTATGTATTCAAGTTGGAAAAAACTCTTTATGGTTTAAAATAAGCTCCAAGAGCTTGGTATAGGCTTATTAATTTTCTTATTAACAAGGATTTTACTAAAGGAAAAGTAGATACTACATTATTTGCAAAACATGTTAATGATGACATCTTGATTGTTCAAAAATATATGGATGATATTATTTTTGGCTCAACTAACAATGATTTATGCAAGGATTTTGAAAGTTACATGAAAGAAGAATTTCAGATGAGCATGATGGGTGAACTTCACTATTTCTTAGACTCCAAATCAAGCAAAGGAGCGATGAAATCTTCGTGAACTAAATCAAATACACCAAAGAACTTATCAAGAAATTTGGGTTAGAGAACGCGAAGATCAGTAAGACTCCAATGTGAAAGTATACATAGAGGGGGGAATAGTGTTATGCTATTTTGAGGGTCAATAATGCGAAAGTGCAATAATTAATAAATGAATGATGCAAACGGTCAACTCAAATTAAAAAGTGAAGCTGTATTCCCTGTGAAGGACTCTAGAGCTTCTCTTATATATTCCTCAAGACAATGAGTTGAGGTGCTCAATTGCCTTCTTGATTAATGGAGTGAAAACTGACAACTAGAAATGAATAGCAAGTGAAAATGAATTTAAAATACAAGTATAAGCAATGCAAGTATAGTAGAGCAAGAGAGAAAGTAATCGCAAACACAAATGATTTCTTTCGAGGTTCGAGCACCAAGCTCTACGTCTTCGCCTTCACCGTGTGAAGGATTTCACTATCCACTAAGGATCTTTCCACAAAAGAGCCTCCACAAAGGAACTATAAAGGTCTACACAAAATCAGAGTATACAACTCTAACTCTCAATCCTCTACACAAGAGGTTGCACAAAGCCAATGAGGTTTACAAGCTCCCGGTGACCACAAAGATCACAAACAATCCCTTTTACAACTTCCTATAGTATTTGATATGAGATGGAACTAAAGAAGCTTATGAAGAGAGAATCAGTTGAAATGAATCAACTTAAGAGCCGAAAACTTGCAGAAATTGATTTTGAAATGAGAGCACTTGAAGCAAGAAAACTTGAAATCTTTTTTTGAATAAACTTGATTTTTCAAATATTTCTAAAAAAATTTGTTAGTAATTCTCTACAAATGAACCATATATATAGGCAAATGATAAAACACTATTAGAGGAGTCTATCAGGTCATTTGGGAAGAGATTAGACCCAAAAAGAGCAAATATAACCGTTGAGGAAAAAGTTAAAAAATCAGATTTTAAAAACTAGTCGTTACTGTAGCTTTGACAGAACTTCGGTCGACCGGTAGTTCAAAGATTTGAATAATCCGTTGACGTCAGTCGAACGCACGGTCAACCGATCTCAACCGATACCAAACTAATGCCAGTCGGTCAACCGCCCAGTCGAACGCTAGGTTTGCCGGTCAATCGATCGGTCGCCCAACAAACATGCACGGCATGCACAGGCTAAGGCCATATATGGCTCCGAGGTCCGGTCGATCGACCTAGCCTAAAAACATATATATAGATAAAAATTGAATTTAAGCTTATTTTTAAATATTTTATAATAGTTAGAAAAATTTTGGCAATACATAGGCTATGGAATACATGATAGAAATAGAATATATAAATTTGAAAAAACATGGGACATGCATCAAACACCCAACCTTGTGAAATACCAAAACGGAGGGGGGAAAACTAGATATCATATTTTGAAAGCTTGTATTTTATGTGTGTGCTTCTTGAGCATCAATTCTATACACTATAATTTAAATATTCTTTTATCTTACAATTGTACTCTATGTCTTCAAGTAATCTTCAAGAGGACTTCTCTAAACTGTGAATCTTGATTATCCAAGCTTGAACCCCTCCCTTGAGTGATCTTGAGACTAGGATGCCTTCTTTTTATGGAAGAATGCACCAACAATATTCTTCGAACCTGAAAAACACACAAACTTGATCAGTACCAAATAATGTCATGTAGTTCGTAATCATCAAAACAAAATCAGAAAGTGTACCACTGGAACAACAATCTCCCCCTTTAATGATGACAAAACACATGAGTTATTGAGGATAAACAAATATAGAGAGCTTGGAAAGCTTCTAAAATTATGCTTATCTATCAAGTTCAATCATTTATGACTAAAGAATGTGACAATTTCAAAACAAGTCATCATAGGCGTATATGTATAGAAATATGAAAAATCATGCATAAATATACCAACTTCCATCCTTGCCTCCAACCACCAAATAGGTATGCAACAAAGTAAGGCATACAAACATGAAATAGAGGTAACAAGTAGTAGCTAATAGCAAGTGGTAGCTAAATCATAAATTTCTAACTCATAAATCTCTTCATATCAATTAACTCATAAATCTTCTCCAATTACCAAATGATAACTCATAAATCCCTAAATTCAAATAACTCATAAATTAATCTCAAATACAAATAACTATACAAATAACTCATAAATCTTCTCCCATTTTTTGTCATATCTCAAAAAGGGACTCAAAAATCAATGAAAACTAATAGATACCAATAGAATACCAATTGAAAGTTTATCATTGTTGATACCAATTTTATTTTAGAATGAGCAAAATCATACCAATTTAAAGTAAACAAAAAATCAAACAAAAATTCCAAAAAATTGAAAAACTCATGGTTCCATAATGCAAATATTTAATTCACCACAAATAAAATAAAATCTATTAAAATCAAGTGGTTTAGTAAAAATATCCGATAATTAAAATTTGGTAGAAACATAGTCAATCTCAATATCTCCTTTCTCATAATGATCTCGAAGAAAATGATATCTAATCTCTATATGCTTGGTCTTGCCATGTTAATTTGAATTCTGGGTCATGTGAATGATACTAGTATTATCAAAAAATATTTTAATATGGTCAAAATGTAAATCATAATCAAGGAGAGTATGTTTCATCCAAAGGACTTGTGCACAACAAGCCCCGGCCGCAACATACTCCGCCTCGGCGTTTGAGAGGGTTATAAATTTTATTTCTTGAAAGATAACGAAATGAGGCAATTTTCTAGAAATTGACAAGTTCCACTAGTGCTCCTCCTATTCTCTCTACAACCAGCATAGTCGGCATACGAATAACTCATCATAGAGAATTGTCCAGTTTTCGGATACCACAAGGTTATTCCAATAGTGCCCTTTAGATATCTAATAATGCGTTTTACGGTAATTAAGTGAGACTTTTTAGGACAAGATTAAAATCAGGCATATATACGCACATTAAACATGATATCCGGCCTACTAGCCATCAAGTAAAACAAACTATCAATCATCCTACGATAGAGTTTAATGTCAATATTTTTACCTTGTTCATCTTTGTCAAGCTTCGTTGTGGTAGCCATGGGAGTCTTGCATATCTTTGCATCTTCAAGCCCAAATTTCTTGATGAGTTCTCTTATATATTTAGCTTGATTGATGAAGATCTCATCACCCCTTTGCTTGATTTAGAGTCCAAGGAAATAGTTGAGCTCCCCCATCATATTTATTTCAAGCTCTTTCTTCATGCATGATTCAAAATCCTTACAAAGCTTTTTATCAGTAGATCCAAAAATGATATCATCAATATATATTTGCACTATTAAGAAATCATCATCTACATGCTTTATAAACAAGGTAGTATCAACTTTGTCTTTAACAAAACCATTTAAAATAAAAAAAGTACTCAATCTTTCATACCAAGCTCATGGAGCTTGTTTCAAACCATATAAAACCTTCTTAAGTTTAAAAACAAAATCCGGATGTGTAGGATCAACAAACTCCGGGGGTTGTTCAACATACACCTCCTTCTCAATGAAACCATTCAAAAATGCACTTTTAACATTTATTTGAAATAGTTTAAAATCTTTGAATGAAGCAAAAGCATATGTCATCCGTACGGTTTCAAGCCGTGCTACGGGTGCAAAGTTTCCTCAAAACCAATTCCTTTGATTTGGGTGTAATCTTAGGCTACTAACCTAGCTTTATTTCTAATAATATTTTCTGACTCATCTAACTTATTCTTAAAAATCCATTTAGTACCAATAGTTAGTCTATCATGAGTTCTAGGAATAAGATGCCAAACTTAGTTGCGCTCAAGTTGATTAAGCTTATCTTGCATGGCAAGTGACCAATATGAATCGCCCTCGGCTCACAGGATGTTCTTAGGCTCAATATGGGATATAAATGCAAAATGGCCACATATTCATGAAGTTTGTAGCGAGTAGTTACCCTTTTTGATACGTCACTTATGATGAGGTCATTGGGATGATTTATAGCAAATCTCCAATCCTTCAGAAGCGGTTGAGTCAGTTTCACTTCTACATCTTGAGCTTCGCCATTTATATCATCCTTTTTCTAGTCATCCTCCTCTTGAGCCGGTGAGTCTTTCATGAAAAACTTTTCAAAACTTCGTCTAAAGAATTAATCTTTACAACATTCTTCACAAGAGAGTTAGATTCTTCAAACTTCACATGCATAGACTCTTCAATAGTGAAAGTTAACTTATTGAAGACTCAATAAGTCTTACTAGTATTTGAATACCCAACAAATATAGCTTCAAAAGACTTGGCATCAAATTTTCTTAAGTTACCTTCGGTGTTCAAAACAAAACATTTGTAGCCAAAAACTTTGAAATAGGAAATATTTGATTTTCTCAAATAGTAAATCTCAAAGGGAGTTTTATTAGAATTATTACAAAAATAAATTCGATTCCCTATGTAACATGAAGAATTTATGGTCTCGGCCCATAGATATTGAGGGAGTTCGTATTCGCTAATTATTGTCCTAACCATCTCTTGAAGAGTACGATTCTTTCATTCAATGACTCTATTTTATTTTGGAGTTTTAAGACAAGACAGTTCATGCTTAATTCTATTTTCTCCACAATAAGTCATAAAGGAATGATTGATGAACTCGCCTCTCCATCATTCCTTATGCGTAAATTCAGAAAATCTTTTTCTTTTTTAACCCTCTTTCTAAAAACATGAAAATGCGAAAAAGCTTCATCTTTATGTTCTAAAAAGAAAACCAATGTAAATCTTGAGAAATCATCAGCTAGAATAAAAATGAAACAGTTACCACTAAGACTTTTGATTTAGTAGGGCCAAAACAAATCCATATGTATCAATTTTAGAGGTCTAGATGTCATGATATCCTTGATTGATTTGAAAAACTTTTCAAGTTGGCACACATCACAATTGCGGTCCTTTTCAAACTTCAAGTAAGAAATATCCTTCACCGATTTCTTAGAATTAATTCGGGATAGATGATCAAAAGAAACATGACCTAATCTCCTATGCCACAACTAAGAATCTTCATAAAAGACATTTAAACAAGTGACATGGCAATTCAAATTTATCATGTCAATTATATAAATATTATTTTCACGAAAACCAGAAAGAACACAAGTATTTAATTTCTTTTTTAAAACATCACAAATAGAGTCATCAAAAATAACTCTTAAGCTTTTGTCACAAAGTTGACTAATATTTAATAGATTATGTTTGAGTCTATCTACCAAAATAACATCTTCAATTGAAAGAGACAAGTCAGCCTTGATATTGCTTATACTGATAAGTTTGCCCTTTGAATCATCACCAAAGGTGACGATGCCACCTTCTTGATACCTTGATAGGGTTGCAAAGTTGTTGATATCCCAAGTCATGTGCCTTGAGCAATCACTATTAAGGTACCACCGCTCCTTACATCTTGGAGCCTTAGTGCATTCCTATATCATTTAGAATAAGAGTTGATTTTGGTACCCAAACTTTCTTGGGTCCTAAATGTTAGTTTTTCAAACGCAAACATGACTATTTGATGCATCAGTCTATCATAACAAAACTTAGCCAAATGATCTTTACAGCCACAATAGGTGCATGTATACTTGGCATATAAAATTGCATGATGTGTGTGAGCATGTGCATTTGTGTGTGCTTGATGAGCATGTGTAGCATGGTATACATGTTGTGCTTGTGATTGCGGTGGAGTGTGAGCATGATGGTGTGTGTATAATACTTGATGTTTTCTTTGAGTTTACCTCTTTGAAAATATAGCCTCTAATCTAGCCTTATAAAATTCACTCTTTTCAAAATATTGCACAAAGTATCAATTTTGTTTTTCAAAGTGAAACTCTCATTTTCATCAATGATTGAAAATTTTGTTTTGCAAAAAATTTTGTGTGCATTAAAATACTTTTGTGTCTTTTCAAGTGTAGAAGACAAAAAAAAATTTCTTTTGAAATAACAACTAATTTACTTTGAAGAATTCATTTTCCTTTTTATTTTTAAATACTTCTTTTGAGAAAATCATAGTGGTTGGAAAGTTCTTCAAAAACTTCATCCAATTCATCCATGGATAATTTACATTCATCAAGAGATTCGAAAGTTACCATCGGTGTGTTCTTATTTGCCATAAAACACACATTAGCTGAGTCCACCTCTTCTTCGGAGTGACTCTTCGAATTTCATGTTGATTTCAAAGCCTTCTTTTTTTAGGACTTCTTGGAGGTAGTGAGTTTGCTCTTTGTATCTGAGCACTCAGCAATAACATGTCCTGGTTTTTGATAATTGTAGCACACTATCTTCTCCTCCTCCTTCCTTACCATCTTCTTCAGTTGTTGAATTTGGTTTTGTTGTACATCCTTCTGAAAGATCACCTAGAAGGGGGGTGAATAGGTGATTATGCTAATCTAGTCAACTCAATGCGGAATTTAAAAACTAAATGCAATACACTCAAATGCAATCAACAAATGATGCACACACAACCAAGCCAAGCAATTATGAATGCACAATATGAATATTTGTAAGGCACAAAGTAAAGAGAGAGATAGAGAGAGAGTCAATGGATCAAGCGCAAACAACAAGATATGTTTCGAGGTTCGAGCACCAGCTCTACATCCCCGCCTTCGACACACGAAGGATTTCTAATCCACTAGCTAGTCCACAAAGAACTCTCACAAGGAGTACCCAACTCCTCTCTTTACAACCACAACCTCCTCCTTGAGGCAAGCTCCAATCCAACAAAACAATCACCTCACGACCCGAGGGATTAGCACAAAGCAAACACAAGGATCACCTCACAACTTTGAGGGATACAACCCAATTGCACAACTTCCTCAACACAATGAGGGCAAGGCACAAAGCAAAGATTGGGTTTTTAACTTGGTGGTCTAAACAACAACCACAAACAACTTCTTTCTCCACACAAAGATCCTATAGAATAAGAAAGTAGATGTTGCTCAAGTGTGGAGAAAACCAATGGAATGGAAATCAAAATCACAAAGAAAATTCTTGGGAAAAACTGAAACCAAGATATAGAAGATGAATCAAAACTCTTTTCCCAAAAACCCTTTTCTTTGAATTTTCAAACCCTAGCAAAAACACCAAATAGATTGTTCAATTTGAATCCAAAAACTTCTTTTGATTGCTGTGAAAACACCAGAGAGTAAGGAAAAATTCGCACAAAAATTCTTAGAGAAAAACTCTTTCCAATGGGGTATTTATAGACAAATCTGGAAACTAGCCGTTGGCAGCAGATTTTGCCAAAATAGCCCTGCCGGTCGACCGTCCAACGGTCAAATTTTGCCCGTTGCCAGCTACCGGTCGACCGCCCCGGTCGACCCAAACAAACAGAGAGCTCTGCTCTCTGACCCGGTCGACCCGGACGGCCGACCGTCCCAAGTCTACCAAACGTGCACAATTCTGTGCACGTCGGTCGACCGACCCGGTCGATCGACTTCAGCCAAGTCGACTTGGTCAGAAGACTAGTCGACTGGTGAAGCCTGGAACAGAAAACTGGGTTAAAAACATGTTTAAAAATTCTTTTATCTTTTCTAAAAATTACCCAAAATAGTTTTATCATTTTGCATTGATATATAAACATGTGGTAAAAAGTTTAGCTCAAATATCAATCAATATGAACGATTTTGTGTCTTATCATTTTTACCAAAAACCAAAACCTGTATTTTCTAAAACTTGGATTTTGAATAGAAAATACGTTTTGTCCAAAACTCTTCCAAATACAAAAACATGATATTTAAACACTTGAAGCATGATGCATATGGATAGAAATCCAATATACATGAAACAACTATATATCCATGTTTTTGTCATTTAATTCCAAAAATAAGTTTTGTTCAAACACAAAACCTAAAACACATGAATAGGTATATCAAAGTAAGTTTGTCTAAGTAGTTGAAGCATGCATGTATATAGAACAAATCATATATACATTAAACCATGTAAACTTGTTTTGATCTATCTATTCATGAAAACCAAGATCGGTTAAACCTAAAACCGAAAAAACCGAAAACCAATATTCAAAACATGAAAGTGTGTGTGTTGTGAACTTGAGCATTATCATACTATTCTAATCTTTACACTTGAATCTAAACACAAAACTAAATTATGGTACCGAAGTCTTCTTGTAGAGCGCAAACTCCAAGCCGACTCGATCCAAAACTCCTTGATTCACCGAGCAAGTGCTATATATGATCTTTGACGCTCGGGCTCTTGAATCAACATGTGAAAGCTTCCAAATCATCTTGTTGAAGCTAATCACCAACTAATAATTTGATTAATGATCTGAAACTAAAATCACAAGATTATTAGTACACATAACTACATGAGTTAATCATCATCAAAACTAGGGTGGAAGGCCTTTGGGCCAACAATCTCCCCCTTTTGATGATGACAAAACTCATGGAATTATATATGTATGGATTAAAGTTAAGCTTCAAAGAAGCTCCCCTTAACTCATGCATGAACAAATAAATAATAAATATGCAATGAATATTAAACATGAAACATGCATATCTATGCATAAACAATAAAAGGTTCTAGATACTAATGAAATGTTTAAAATAAAACATGCTCTAGATACCAATTACAAAACATCCAATTACAAAATATGCTTTAGATACCAATTAAAATTAAACTAAATTAAACTTAATATATGCAAAACAAAAACATGCATATATAAACCCAAAATACTTCTCCCCCTTTTTGTCAATCATCAACAAAGGGTAAAAATCAAAACAAAACAAAATCTTTTTTTTTTTTAATACAAGGAATCAATCTTCAATAAGGGGTAAAAGCAAAACCAAATCAATTTAAAAATCAATAAATATTTCTCCCCCTTTTTGTTCGAAATAATGAATCAAAAAAAATAATATTTTCCTTCTTTTTGTCTAAAACAAAATCAATTAGAGGTGACAATCAATTAAGGTACCAATTGAAAATATGTCAAAGAATAACATCTTGATACCAATTGAAAGGAAACAAACAAAAAAATATTAATACCAATTTTAAACAAAAACACATGAAACATCTTGATATCAATTGAAATTAAACATAATAAATTTTGAATGTCTAAACAAAATTTTTGATACCAATTGTAAATATTTTCATTTTGAACATATGATACCAAATTGAAATTCTCAATCATAAAATAAGAGAGTGGGAATCAAATACCAATTGAAAGACAAAATCAAATTTTCTCCCCCTTTATGAAATACCAACTAAAATAATGCATAGGCTTGATACCAATTTAAAAGTAATCAATTGAAACAAAATTGAAACTCAAGCACTAGCATAAATAAGATTTTGTGCTTAAAGATATAGGGATATAATAAGCACAAGTAAAACATATATATATGTATGAAAAATAGATACCAATAGAAATTGATATTCTTGGAATAGAAAGCATACATACATACAAAGTATATGAGTATACAAGAGATGTCAAGGTTGATACCAACTGAAATAACAATAAGATCAAGTGTATATCTCATATTACTATACCTCCCAATTATGGTTCAAGTTTTAAATGATTTTCATTTTAAAGCATACATGAACATGATCTCCCATCCATCCTCCCATAGAAGGTAGGGGTTTTCAAAAATAGGTTTGAAAATAAGCTTTGTTTGAAAATCTCTACCATAGTGAAGAATACGAACTAGTTATAGGAAAAATTTTTAAAACTAGTACGAAATCCTTCAAGTAAGGAATAAAATAAAATTGTTTTTCATGAAACACATGTAAATCACATGATCACTAAACACTCAAAGTCCATAAATCTCATTCAAATTCTCATGAAAACAAATCATGAGTAAACTAATAAAGTGAGTGTACAAGTATAATGTGACACATATCAACATGAAAATATTCAATTAGGCTCATATGAAATTCCTTGAAAATATGAAATTCATTTAAGATATGAAATCACCAATTGAAATCATCTTAAAAACAAGAGATTCATTATAAATGTGAAATCACTTAGCAAACATGAAATTCATCCAAACGATTTAAACTTCAAGGCATATGTATGCCATGTACAAACTAAAGTATACATACATATCCTAAACATAATGAGTCCACAAAAGTATATGCATGAAGGCATGTGGCTCAAAGATGTATATGTATAATCAATAGTTTGGATAAGATAGACATATACATGAAGTTAAATAAATAAACACGAAATCAAGAAAAACTAGATTTTCACCAAAAACTAATTTCATTTCAAGGTATATGTATGAATTGCCAACACAATAAGTGTACATACATATCCGTAAACACAATTGAGTCCATATATATAGATTTGCATGAAAGGCAAATGACTCAAAGGGTATACATGTATATCTTAAGGTTTGGCAAAATAAACATATACATGACATGAAAACTCATACACATAAAACAAATCCAAAAATAGGAATACAAGTTTAAAATGCATGAATCATCAAAACTAGGCTATCTAGCACATTTAATGGGTACAAATAAGCATGCAAGCACAAACATATATAAAGATTTATTTGTGTCCCACTACATGTGCAAGTATAAATTCTAGTCTTAATGAAAACTAACATCTAAACAAGTAATCAAATCATTAAGCATAAAACGGGATATAAATCAACATGAAAGACATAAAAATGATCATGAGGAACATCCACATGCTATTAGAATCAAGAAATACATAATAGCCTATAAACATCAAAACATGTGACAAAATTAGAAATCATACAACACATCACCACAAGTTATTTATCAAAACATGAATTATTAAAACAAAAAGTCATAGTCAACCACATGATTAACATGACAAAGATATGTGCATTAAACCTATGATTAACATGATAGCTAAAACATAAAGAGAACACAAAATATGGGTCCATACTAAACATGTGTGTCTCAACAACTAATCATGTAAAGCATAAGTCTAATAAACATGGCAAACATCATACTAATCATGAAACAATAAAACATGAATCATTAAAACAAAAATCATAAACATCCACATGATCATTATGTAAATGCATGTGCATTAGATCTAGGGCATACATGTTAGTTTAACCAAGGTGAGAACACTAAATATAGATTCATATAAAACATGGGTGCTCAAGTAACTAAACATGTATAACACTATTCTAATAAGTATGGCATGAGCATAATGAATAACAAAACAAGACATGCTATGAATAGATGAACATGAAAAGCATGCAAATAAAAATAGGAGTTAGAGAATGATACCAAAACCGATGAAGGTGCATCTCTAGTTCTCCAAACCAAGGTGGTCCTCCCACCAAATCCCCTTGAGAGTGAAGCATCCAAATGGTTCTCTTTTAGGCTTAGAATGCATCCACCTCAAGGCACCAATACCCTCACGTGATGCGAGAGCTCCCACCTACATCAAAAAGCATAGAGGTGGTCTTTGGTACCCATTTTCTTTTGGGTCCACGGGGGTTAGTATCTTTTCTAACCCAAACAAAATTAGTTGCTAAATTTTCATGATAAACACGATCATAACAAAATCTAGCAAGATGACCTTTTCGGCCACAATGTGTACAAGTGTACACATGAGCATACATGTAATGGTGGTGACCGTGGGAAGCATGTGTATGCCGTGTAGGGTGTGCATGTAAAGATGGACCTTATTTCTTGCGAACCAAGGTTTCCAAACGTGAATGATTCAATGTGCATTGGCTCAAAGTGGAGCCCAAACATTCAACACTCATCTTCAAAACATTTATATCATTTTCAATGGTGGAAGATAAAGTGGAGCATGCAATAGGAGTGCTAGAACAAGAAGCTACACTAGCATGACAAACATGAATATCAATCTCATTTTGCAAAGATTCATTTTTCTTAAAATAAGATCAAGTTCCTTAGTGATAGAATCAATTTTATTTTTCAAGGAAAGGTTATCTTTAAAAGTAAAATTCAATTTTGAAGATAAAATCTCATTGTGCTTCACAACATCATCACAATCATTTTTTCTTTTTAAAACATCAATCTCATTAAGGGCAAGGTATAGTTGAGATCTTAGTGAGTCACGTTCACTAGTAATCTCTTCCTTCTCTTACAAAACCGATTCAAAATTAGAACACAAATCCTTTAATTCATTTTTCAAAACAAGGTTGTCCTCTTTCAAAAGATTGTATTTTTCCAATAAATTTTCAAGCTTTTGAGCAAGTTCCAAATTCAATGTTTGAACTTCAAAACAATCATGGCAATAGGAACTAGAGCTATTATCTAATTGAGAATCCGATTGTACCTCAAGGGAGTAATTCCCTTGGGTCCTCGGACTCTTCGGACTTCTCTCATAGATCTCCTCATCTTGTTGATAATCCTTGAAAGCTCAGGAGACGTCAATAAGCTCCAAACTGCAAAAGCCGAGTCATAACGATCAAACACCGGTAAAAGATGTTCACTAAGAGATGCTCTAAGTGCTAATGCATTAGCCTTTTTATGCTTGCTACTATTAGGGAATGATTCCATAGTGGAGGCTTGATAAACTAGATGTCCTAGTCTTTTCAAATGGCTACTCATATTGGCCTTCCAAACATCAAGTCTAATATTGTCAAACATAGGAGGGCTATCCATGAGAGCAAACTAAATGAGTGCAAATGAACAATGCAAATGAAGATTAGCAAACCAAGATCTCACTCCTAGGTGGTTAAACCTAAATATCAGGAGCGCTAGCTCTGATACCAATTGAAAGATCACCTAGAGGGGGGGTGAATATGTGATTATGCTAATCTAGTCAACTCAATGCGAAATTTAAAAACTAAATGCAATACACTCAAGTGCAATCAACAAATGATGCACACACAACCAAGCCAAGCAATCATGAATGCACAATATGAATATTTGCAAGGCACAAAGTAAAGAGAGAGATAGAGAGAGAGTCAATGGATCAAGCGCAAACAACAAGATATGTTTCGAGGTTCGAGCACCCAGCTCTACATCCCCGCCTTCGACACACGAAGGATTTTTAATCCACTAGCTAGTCCACAAAGAACTCTCACAAGGAGTACCCAACTCCTCTCTTTACAACTACAACCTCCTCCTTGAGGCAAGCTCCAATCCAACAAAACAATCACCTCACGACCCGAGGGATTAGCACAAAGTAAACACAAGGATCACCTCACAACTTTGAGAGATACAACCCAATTGCACAACTTCCTCAACACAATGAGGGCAAGGCACAAAGCAAAGATTGGGTTTTAACTTGGTGGTCTAAACAACAACCACAAACAACTTCTTTCTCCCACACAAAGATCCTATAGAATAAGAAAGTAGATGTTGCTCAAGTGTGGAGAAAACCAGTGGAATGGAAATCAAAATCACAAAGAAAATTCTTGGGAAAAACTGAAACCAAGATATAGAAGATGAATCAAAACTCTTTTTCTCAAAAACCTTTTCTTTGAATTTCCAAACCCTAGCAAAAACACCAAATAGATTGTTCATTTGAATCCAAAAACTTCTTTTGATTACTGTGAAAACACCAGAGAGTAAGGAAAAATTCGCACAAAAATTCTTAGAGAAAAACTCTTTCCAATGGGGTATTTATAGACAAATCTGAAAACTAGCCGTTGGCAACAGATTTTGCCAAAATAGCCCTGCCGGTCGACCGGCCGGTCGACCGTCCAACGGTCAAATTTTGCCCGTTGCCAGCTACCGGTCGACCGCCCCGGTCGACCCAAACAAACAGAGAGCTCTGCTCTCTGACCCGGTCGACCCGGACGGTCGACCGTCCCAAGTCTGCCAAACGTGCACAATTCTGTGCACGTCGGTCGACCGACCCGGTCGACCGACTTCAGCCAAGTCGACTTGGTCAGAAGACTAGTCGACTGGTGAAGCCTGGAACAAAAAACTGGGTTAAAAAAATTTAAAAATTCTTTTATCTTTTCTAAAAATCACCAAAAATAGTTTTATCATTTTGTATTGATATATAAACATGTGATAAAAAGTTTAGCTCAAATATCAATCAATATGAACGATTTTTGTGTCTTATCATTTTTACCAAAAACCAAAACCTGTATTTTCTAAAACTTGAATTTTGAATAGAAAATACGTTTTGTCCAAAACTCTTCCCAATACAAAAACATGATATTTAAACACTTGAAGCATGATGCATATGGATAGAAATCCAATATACATGAAACAACTATATATCCATGTTTTTGTCATTTAATTCCAAAAATAAGTTTTGTTCAAACACAAAACCTAAAACACATGAATAGGTATATCAAAGTAAGTTTGTCTAAGTAGTTGAAGCATGCATGTATATAGAACAAATCATATATACATTAAACTATGTAAACTTATTTTGTTCTATCTATTCATGAAAACTAAGATCGGTTAAACCTAAAACCGAAAAACCGAAAACCAATCAAAACATGAAACGTGTGTGTTGTGAACTTGAGCATTATCATACTATTCTAATCTTTACACTTGGATCTAAACACAAAACTAAACTATGGTACCGAAGTCTTCTTGTAGAGCGCAAACTCCAAGCCGACTCGATCCAAAACTCCTTGATTCACCGAGCAAGTGCTATATATGATCTTTGACGCTCGGGCTCTTGAATCAACATGTGAAAGCTTTCAAATCATCTTGTTGAAGCTAATCACCAACTAATAACTTAATTAATGATCTGAAACTAAAATCACAAGATTATTAGTACACATAACTACATGAGTTAATCATCATCAAAACTAGGGTGGAAGGCCTTTGGGCCAACACCTTCTAGCATTCTTTACAAGGAGGGATAAGTCTTCATCATCGTCTTCGTCATCATCTTCATCATCGGAAATAGTAGGAGTGAATTTGAAAGAAAGAATTTTTTTCTTTTGGGTGCTTTCTCCTCTCTAGCATTTCTTTCCATTTCATGGGTTATTAGATTCCCAATGAGACTCATCTCCTCTTTGTCATTAAGCTCCTTCAAAGTTGTAGATTTGACCACTCAAGATGGTAGAAGTGTACGATTCACCTTTCTTACCTTTTAGTCATTATCAATCTCATCACCTAAAGAAGTAAGACCATTGATAGTCTTAGTAAACTTGGTAATCGTATCATCAATTGATTCATCTTCATTCATAGAAAAATTCTCATATTGGGACACAAGAGATCAATCTTAACTCTCTTGACTTGTAAAGTCCGCTCATGTGTGACAACCAAGTGTGACCAAATCTCAAATGCGAATTTGCAATGAATTACCCTAGCAATATCATCATCATTCAAAACTTGAAGTAAAGCATAGTGTGCCTTAGCATTTGTATCAAACTCTTTCGTGGCAATTTCAGACCAAATGACCTCATCACCATCGGGTACACTAAATGGTTTGGTCACCGCCTTTGCAACCCGGCTTCCTAGAGATTGTAAGAAAACGATCATTTTAACCTTTCATATGGAAAAATTAAGGCCATCAAACTTGAGTGGAGTCTTATTACTTTCGGCCATGTAAACTAGTGTTAAGTCAAGCAAATGGTGCAAAAGAGTGAGTGATTAGCAAAGGATCTCTTTAAAGTGGTTAAACCAAAAACTATGGTTCAAGGCTCTGATACCAATTGAAAGTACACTCAGAGGAGAAGTGAATAGGTGTAATGCTAATCTAATGGTCAATAATGTGAAAATACAACAATTAATAAAAATGAGTAATGCAAATGGTCAACTCAAATCAAGAAATGAAGTCGGATTCCCTATGAAGGGCACTAGAACTTCTCTATATTTCTCTAGAAAATGAGTTGAGGTGCTCAATTGCCTTCTTGATTAAGGGAGTGAAACAGACAAGTAAATATGATGCTAGAAATGAATAGCAAGTGAAAATGAATGTAAAACACAAGTGTAAGTAGAGTAGAGCAAGAGTGAAAGCAATCGCAAACACAAATGATTTGTTTCGAGGTCCAAGCATCAAGCTCTCCATCTCTGTCTTCACCGCGTGATGGATTTCACTATCCACTAAGGATCTTACCATAAAAGAGCCTCCACAAAGGAACTACAAAGGTCTACATAAGATCAGAGTACACAACTCTAACTCTCAATTCTCTACACAAGAGGTAGCATAAAGTCAAAGAGGTTTATAAGCTTTTCATGACCACAAAGATCACAAACAATCTCTTTTACAATTTCCTATAGTATTTGATGTGAGATGGAGCTCAAGAAGTTTGCGAAAGAGATAATCAATTGAAATGAATCAATTTAAAAGATGAAAACTTGTAGAAATTGATTTTGAAATGTGAGCACTTGAAACAAGAAAACTTGAAAGCTTTTCTTTTGAATAAACTTGACTTTTCAAATATTTCTCAAAAAAATTGTTAGTAATTCTCTACAAATGAATCATACATATAGGCAAATGATAAAACACTGTTAGAAGAGCTTATCAGGTCATTAGGGAAGAGATTAGACCCAAAAAGAGTAAATATACATGTTGGAAAATAAGTTAAAAAATCAGATTTTAAAAAACTAACCGTCACTGTAACTTTGACAAAACTCTGGACGACCGGCCGGTCGACCGATAGTTCAAAGATTTGAACTATCCGTTGATGCCGGTCGACCACCCGATCGACCGATCTTAACCGAGACCAAGCTAGGGCAAGTCGGTCAACTGGTCGATCGCCCGACAAACATTCACGACTTGCACAGGCTAAGGCCATATATGGCCCCGAGGTCCGGTCGACCGCCCAGTCGACCAATTTAGCCTAAAAACATATATATAAATAAAAATTGAGTTTAAGCTTATTTTTAAATATTTTATAATAGTTAGAAAAATATTTTGACAATACATAGGCTATGGGATACATGATAGAAATAGGAACATAAATTTGTAAAAAAACATGGGACATGCATCAAACACCAAACCTTGTGAAATACCAAAATGGTGGGAAAAAACTAGATATCAAAACTCATATTTAAAAAACTTGTATTTTGTGTGTGTGATTTTTTGAGCATCAATTCTACACACATATGTTAAACATTTCATATTATCTTACATTCGTACTATGTCTTCAAGCAATCTTCAAGAGGGTTTTTCTAAACTGTCAATCTTGATCGTCCAAACTCGAACCCTTTCCTTGAGTGATCTTGAGACTAGGATACTTTCCTTTTAAGGAAGAATACACCAACAATGTTCTTAGAATCTGATATACTTAGAAACAGACAAACTTGATTAGAACCGAATAACATCAAGTGGTTTGTAATCATCAAAAACAAAATCAGTACGAGTAACAAATTTGCACCAAAACGAGACAAGGATGATCAACGTAAATGTGTTGATATTAAAATTTATAAAGGCATGATATGTAGCTTGTTATATTTAACGATAAGTAGGTTGGATATTATTTTAAATATATATGTTTGTGTAAAATTTCAATCATGTCCGAAAGAGTAGCATCTAAGTGCGGTAAAAAGAATTATTAAATATCTTAAGGGTGTTATTGGTATGGGCTTGTGGTATTCGAAAATTGGACAATTTAATATGATAAGTTATTCGAATGTCGATTATGCTGGTTGTAGAGTGGATAGGAAGAGCACTCGTGAAACTTATTAATTTCTAAAAAAATGTCTTATTTTATGATCTTTCAAGAAGCAAATTTCTGTTGCCTTCTCAACTACCGAGGTAAAATATGTTGCTGCGGGAGCTTGTTGTGCATAAGTTCTTTGGATGAAACATACTCTGCTTAATTAAGATTTACATTATGATCATATAAGATATTTTGTTATAATATTAGTACTATTCATATGACCAAGAATGCATGCAAATCAACATAGTAAGACCAAGCATATATAAATTCGATATCACTTTCTTAGATATTACTATGAGAAAGGAGATATTGAGATTGATTATATTTCAACTGCTTTCAATTAACTGATATTTCCACAAAATTTTACTATCAACGTTTTATTTTTATTTGTGGAGAATTGAATATTTGCATGACGGATAACTAATTTCTATATTTTCTACACAAATATTTTTAAAAATGTTCAAATTTTTGTTGTTTTTTATTGGTATTTCTTTCTATTTTTCTCTCTTTTTGATGCTTGACAAAAGGGGGAGAAGAATATATGAGTTTTTATTTGAGTTTTTTTATTAAGAATAGAATTTATAAAAAGTATGCTTAATGAATTTTTTTAATGCATAATTTTAGGGGAAGATTCTCTTGAATATCTTTCATTCATATTTTGTTTATAAAACTCATGAGTTTTGTCATTATTAGAATGAGGGAGATTGTTGGCCCAAGGATACGACCGCTCTTTATTTTGATGATACTAAAATTTATGTATTTTTTGGTATTAATTATCTTAAAAATATTTTTAGCATCCAGGTTTCAAGAGTGAAAGTTTCAGCTTCAAAAGGAGATTCAAGTGATTGGACTTTAGCTTAAAGAGAATATATTTGAAGACATCCACTTGAAGCTTTTGAAGACTAAGTCTACTCTTGTGTTTTTATTTTACAAGATTTCCTAAAAAGTTTAAACAATCCACATTGTTCAAAGTAGGATGAAAGATTATAGTTTGCAAAATTAGAAAAACTGATAAATCTTTCAAGAACATTTTCTAAACTAGACAATCTTAGATAATCAGTAGCTAATAGAGGATTCCTCAAATAAACTTCAAAGTTTTTAGTTGAAGAGGATGGATTGAGCTTGAATTTCTTAGATTTAAACATGATTAGACAGAGAAAATCAATAAGAAACTTACAAACTTAAAGATGGAAGGAGGGAAGAAGATGCACTGGTCGACTAAGGTTGCTGCTGGCTTGGATCTGGGCCTGTTCGACTAAGAAAAAGAGGAGATAACTGTTGATTTTGAAGAGGAGATGGGTTTTTAGGGCTTGATCTCATTTGAGGGTGAAATGAGTGATATATAGAAAGAGATCTAACATTCAAGGGCTTAGAATACGCAGGAAACTGAGATGAACGAACTAGCTTATCATTTAAATTCAGGTATGAAGTGGACAAGTCAAATGGGTCGGGTTTAGAAGTGAATAAAATAAGAAACAGAAAAAAACTGATAGTATTAGTCGTCTGAAATTCAAGATTAGTCGAATATTGAGCCAGACTAGTCGAGTAGTAGGTGACTACATCTCAAATTAGTCGACTAATAACAATTGTAAGGCGACTAATGATCCAATAGTTAATGTTTATGATATGCACATCACATATATGATATATTTAAACATCTAAATAGAACAAATACTCAATTCCCTTCTAAAATTAACAAATATATCTTCTTTAAGAGGTTTAGTCAATATATCTGCAATTTGTTTATCAGTAGAAACGAAATCTAAAGAGATATTACCCTTAAGAACATGATCATGTAAGAAATGATATCTAATATCAATATGCTTAGTACGTGAATGTTGAATAGGATTCTTAGATAGATTAATAGCATAGTATTATCACACTAGATGATGTGGAACAAGTAATGCTATAATCAATTAGAGTTTGTTTCATCTACAAAACATGTGTACATCCAATACTAGCAGCAATATATTCTGCTTCGGTTGTTAATAATGACAGAGAGTTTTGCTTTTTGTTGAACTAAGATACTAGTGAATGTCTCAAAAAGTGCAAGTATCACTAGTTCTTTTCTCTCGGATTTGCATCTAACAAAATCAGTATCAATATATGATATTAGTTAAAATGTGCTTGATTTTGGATAAAATAAACTATAATCAACTGTATTTTTAATGTATCTAAGAATTCTCTTCACGGTTTTAAGGTGTGATTCTTTAGGATTAGACTGATAGCTAACACATAAACAAATATTGAATATAATATCAGATCTATTAGCAGCACTGTGCAAGAGTGAACCAATTACACCTCAGTATACTTTTGATCAATACTCTTTCAATATTCATTTATCTAATAATGTAGCAGTGCCCATTGGAGTCTTCTTACTTCCAGAATTTTTCATGCTAAATCTTTTGAGAAGGTATGAGCATATTTGCTTTAGTTGATAAATATATCTTTTTCATTTGCTTGGTTTGAAGACACAAAAGAAGTTGAGTTCACCATGTGACTCATTTCAAATTCACTCTACATGGTTTAAGAAAATTCTTGACAAAAAATCATCATTAGCAGAACCACATGTTATTACATTAATGTATATTTGAATAAGAAAAAATATATATGTTAATACATTTAATGAAAAGAGTTGTATCACTTTGCCAATATCAAATTTAGATTTCAAAAGAAAACTTTTGAGTTTATCATGTCAAGCACTGGGTGCTTGTTTAAGACCATATAAAGCCTTCTTAGTTTGAAAATATGATTGTGAAAATTTTTATGTTCAAAACCTGGATATTGCTCAACGAAAACAATATTTTAATAAAACTATTCAAAAATGTACTTTTGACATCTATTTGATAAAGTTTAGAAATTCATTAAACATGCATAAGCAAGTAAAATACGAATGGATTCAAGTCTAACAATTGCAGCATAAGTTTCATCAAAATCAATACATTCTTCTTGGTTGTAACTTTGTGCAACCATTCTTGCCTTATTTTTCACAACTTGTCCCGATTCATCAAGCTTGCTTTTGAACACTCATTCGATGCTAATAATAGGTTGATCAAGATGTTCTAAAAAAAAGATCCCAAGCATCATTTCTAACAAATTGGTTCAACTTTTCTTACATAGTAATAATTCAAAATTCATCAATACATGTTTTTTTAACATTTTTAGGTTCAATAAATGATAAAAATGAAAAATGAGTGATAAAATTCAACTTGGATCGAGTTTAAAGACCTTGTGAAATATCTCCAATAACCAAATCATGAAAATAATTCTCACCTTAACAAAGCTTTCGGTAAATTAAAAGAAATTTCATCTTCATTAGAAATCTCAGTATTAGCATGAGACGTATCGATAGTAGCATCAATAGGAGATGTGTCAATAATATCATCATTATCAATACATATATTATGGGAAGCTTTAGATAAAAATTTATTAAATATAACATGCAAATATTCCTCATTAGTTTTCTATTGAAAATCATGTATGTTTTACACCTAGTAGAATATCCAACAAAGAAACCTTCTTATAAGAATGTCTATATTGCATCTTATATGAATGATGTTTGTTATTCAAAATATTATGTTTATGTTAACAAATGGAAATTAAAATCCAAATAGGTTCAGGTTCCTAAATGCAAATTCTTTTGGACCCAATTAAGAATGGGCACTAAACAATTGTTTATATCTTTCAGGTACCCCAAAAGAAAGATGGATAGATGATAGTGATTGTTTCAAACACATGATCGGTGTATTCAAATGTTGTCTTCCATACAAAATAAGAATGGAGGAACAGTAACATTAATATCATGAGCATTCAGATCTTTTGGAATCCAAACATATTAGATTTAGGCTTACCCAAATAAGTATTTTTAAAGATTTGAAATCTTTTCATATTTTTGAAAAAAATTCTTGTATAAGAATCAACTTTTTCTTTAGTAAAACCAATACTAAATCTATTATTTTAAACTCTTTGATCAGAAAAAATATTATTCAAATCTCTTTTTATTAAATTTGAAATATTTTCAAAATTTCGTCATATATGCCTTTGAAAAATGAAATATCCTTTTTCAAATCCAATATTAGAGAATTCAAAGATGATCTTTCTGATATAAGCGAAGAATTTTCTTTAATCAATTTTCATTTTTCTTTTTCAAAAATTATTTTTCATATTACCCTTTTTGAATTCAAGAAATAATTCATAAAAGCATCCAAATAATTCACCATAATTTAAAAATTCTTGTCCCTCATCTTCTTTGGCCGTGAAGCACATATTCGCTGTT
>JAVJIF010027979.1:0-64943 GCA_038442645.1 Agave tequilana | reverse complement strand
TCTCCAGCGTCTTCAATGAGCCTCTATCAGCCGGTGACTTAGGCCTTCGAGGCGGCGGAGGCAGCGGCTCAAGAGGTATTCTTCTTCGATGGGACCATTTCCGTTCGGCGAGGCTTTTTTGAGGAGAGAGATGAGTTTGGAATCAGAAGAACTTTAAGTGTGGACTTAGAGCTCTCAACGAAAGCACCAACATGTAGAGGTAAATTCCTCGGGAGAATTTATCTATGCTCAAATTGTAAACGGGTATGTAAATCAAACGCAAATACCAAAGAATGACGTGAAAAACCCAAAGGGAAAAAACCACAGAGCAAAGAGAGAGAACTCACTAAATCAGAGAGATTACAATGAATTCTCAATGTTCTATTACAAATTCAATTTTCTAGAGTTCGATCTCCAGTACAGGAGAAAGATATCGGTTTTTATACTTGAGAGTCATTTATTTAGATTAGGTTGACTAAGATTCCCGCACCTGAATCAACTCGGAATCCTAACACCTCAAACTGTCTTAGCTGTAATCAATTGAAGCGGTTATGATTCTCTGGCGATCGTTCTAGCTCATGGGGATAACTGATTCATCTGCAGCCATCGACCCACGTATTGGGTTGTTGTAACCGCATGATCTTCGTGGTGGTCGGGTGAAATCAAATCATAGGGTTTTGTGATCTCTGAGATCTGCCAGGTGTCGCGGTCTCGCAGAGGTCAAGACTTTGCCATTACAGAAAGTTAATCAAGATTTCAATAAATATTCATGTTTCAAATTGTCTTTACTGTGTTTGGAAATTTTTATTTAATGTTAAAAATTGCAAGATGTCAATCCTGACAACATAATTTCCAATTTGAAACAGCACATGCAGCTCAAACTCTCATATCGAGACGAGAAAAAATGGATCTGAAACTGGCAGAGATTTTAAACCTTGGATAAGACTACTTGATATTTTTCAGCTTGGATAAGACTACTTAGGTAACTATTGATTTCTATAATACATTATTTAGATACATATGAAGACCACGACGACAGCAGCAGCAACAACAACAATGCCTTTTATCACAAATTTGAGTTCGCTGCATGGATCTTTTTTCTCCATTCAGCTACTCGGGGCATTGTCTTTTATTAAGTTAGCAACTACCATATTTTTTTAATATGTATAAAGACCACGATGACGGCAGCAGCAACAATTCCTTTCGTCACAAATTTGAGTTCGCTGCATGGATCTTTTTTTCTCCATTCAACTCTACTCGGGCAATTTCCCAAGTCAGCAACTACCGTATCTTTTTATATATTTCCACTGCCTCAATCCAGGTTCACTTTGACTTGCCCCTACTCCTAGAGAATAGCCACACTCCGTCAGATGGCATATTCAGCACGATCTCCATTTTTCTTGTCCAAACCATTACAACTAACTCTCCATTGCAAGTGTCATTGTAGCAAAAATCTCTTTATAGTGGGCAAGAAGTCAGGAGTTCAAATCTTGCTTGCATCAGGCTACGGTCTATATTTAAAAAAAAAAAATGACTCCATTGTTGTGTCCTAAATCAAACCTACTAAACTTTCTACAGATACACTCATTTCTTATCCTATGTTTTAGAGGATTATCACTCACCATCAAAACATACTCTCATCTTAACAACATTTATTTTCTAGAGATGTCTTTTGTGCTTAGCCCAACAGTCTAACCTAGAAAATCAGGCTAGTTTAAAGCCATTTTTAAGGTTTTCCCTTCGAGGTTATTCTATGCTCGCATAGCACTCCAGATGAACCTTTCCTTTCAACCATCCTACTTCGACTCTAGACAACATCCTCCTCAATTCTTACTACCATGATGAATGATTGATCCTAAGTAATGAGATAATCACTCTTAAGATGTTTTTTTGCATAAATTTAGATTATTCCCTTTCTTTCTTTTTTTCCTTCATAATTTTGCTCATTACCTTCCGTACATTCCATTTAAAAGCTTACAGGTGTAATTATACCTGAAACACACAATGTAGAGAGACACCAAGACATTAATCACATACCACTAAGTTCTGGGAAACAACTCATGGAAAGAAATATTTGCAGCATGTAGACACTATGCACTTAAACAATTTTGTCTATTTTATGTAACAGTAAAAGATAAATAGCATGTTTGCACCTATGAAGACACCATGCCATGCCCATCAAGATATATAAATGAATAAATTACCATCGAAGCATGGCAGCATTGGTGTCCTTGGAATTCTTTGCATCAAGACATAATCTGGGACCAAGTAGTTTGTTCATACGTCTCACAAGGCGATAATAATAGTGTCTGACCTGCAAAAAAATTTAATATCAAAAGTAAATTGTCAAGAAAATAAATAAAAGGCAGAACTTCATAGCTCACTAATATTTCTACATCAAAAGAAATATTTTAAGTTCAACATATGCTAGTTAAAGTTGTGTGTGCGTGCATGCTCTTGAAACTAAAATTGGTCTGACTATGAAAAATTCTGAAGGGAAAAAGAAAAGAAACTGAATTGTTTTAAAATTACATAATAGTGCTTGTGCGATTACTTAAAAGTCCTGAAGATTTTTCTCCATCAGATCTTGAATTTAGATCTAAACTCTAAACTAATGATACATGAACACAGGACAGAACTGTATTCTATGTATATGCATGTAAAATGATATGTGTGTGTTGAGTACTTCATCTAAAGAAATAATCCATAGTTTCACAAATAAATTTAGATATTTATTCAAAACAAGAATCATTGACATAAAAAATATAGATGTCCTGCTCTTCAATGAAATGGGTATATCTAAATAATTTGCCAGCTCAAAGTTTACACTTTCCAGAAAGTGTCCTATAGTGCTCAAGTGCCTTAGTAATTGACATTCAATCTAAAGTATACATATATTGGGTTTAACAATAACATTCAGGTCTCATTATATTTATTTTCATTATCGGATTAATAACCAACTCCATGAACTTTAGATCTCAGTTTTGGATCCATTCTTATCCTTGGTTCTGAATTCTGAATATAGATTGAAAGATCTTGACAATGGATAAGAGTTTCCTATTCCAATTGCACACCAACAGAACAGCATTGGAAAGTAAGATTAGTATCAAAGGCTTAAAGCTACTGGGTTAATTTCAAGGCTAATTGGAAGAGTTGTTCATGTTCCAGATTGAAGATGGGCTCAATGTTTATCTTTGATATAATATTCTTTGGAACACCAATCCCAAAGAATTGGGATAAAGCTTTTGTTGTTGTCATGTAATCTGCCTTGGAATAAGAAAATAACAGTCCCATTGATTGAAATTTGAACACAGAAGAGACCCCAGGGCTGCAAAACTCATGTTTCCAAAAAGCATACTGTTGGTGAAATACCAATATCTAATTGGCTAAATTGATGATCGTATTTGAAAAGTTTGCATATAGCTCATAAAATTTCCACACAGGCAAATTTGACAGATCCAAAGGAGAAAACGGCTATTGTATTTATCTTTAAAATTAAGAATTTCCAATTCATGAGAATAGTCATGTTAACCCTTCACAGCATGATGCATAAAGCTCAAAGAATTGTAACAGCTCCCCAAGCACAGCACACGCTCAAACATTTACATGTGTTGAGCCTTCATGTCTTAATATATAAAGATCAAAGATCATAATCGCTTTCAATCAAACATCATGTGCGTGTTCACGCAAGCACGCAAATATATATAGCAGATTTATCTTTAAAGTTAAGAATCTCATGGCTCGGGCTCGTGACAATGAACGTTTTACCTTGGCATCTTGCTATCAAAATATATCAGCATTTGCCAGATTATAACAGCTTCCAAATTCCAATCTTTCATATAATGATTCAAAGAGATGGAGCTTTCAAGTTTCAAGATATTGATAGACTGGTACTGATGTAAAACCACCTGGATCGCAATCACCTTCAAATCGTAACCAAAATTTAAATTGAGGATAAGATAAAATTTGGGTTTTCACCCCTTGCACGGGCTTCTCACCCTAAACTCGAGAGCAAAAGAGACTCAAGAATTTAACAAAATAATTTGAGGAAAAGTTTTGATCATTCAATTCATTAATTTCCCAATACAATAGTTTAAGAGCCTTATATAGGCTTTACAAAAGAGGACTACTGGGAAATAACCGATGTGGTACTAAACGCCCACAAAGGAACACGAATAAAGCTAAAACACCTACTCAAATAAAAGCCGAAACAAAATACTAAATCCTCTAAATAAGTTAAGGCATGAAAAGATAAATGGGAACTGTGTGATGTCCTCATCAATTCCCTCGGGGTGGGAGGAACTCAACCCTGTCGAATGAGGACTCTCCTCACGAAGCATCTCAATCGGGCCAAGGTGGTGGTCGTGGCAGCAGCATGGGAACATCATGTCGAGACCATGGTGGCGGAGGAGGAGCTGGTCTCCATGACAGACCGGTGGTGGAAGATAGCAGCACGATCAAGGAACAGAGAGTAGAGCGAGGTGCATCATCCTAGCTGAAAACGGAGCTGATACCAGGATCCCACGGGCTAGCGAACTCGTAAGCAATGTATGCAATCCTCTTAAGAGTCATTTCGAAATCTTTACGCCAAGCGTGCAACTTTCTCGTGGCCTCAGAGTGACCCGTAACCATCACCCTATTATCAACTGTAAATTCCTGCAAAATACTATATGGGTATGCAGCAAATTTGTAGGTGTTATTGCAAATTGCTATCAGCTTAGTGATATCATCAATATGTGCAACAGGCAGATGCAATGCAGTAGGTATTCTAAGCATAACTCCTAACAATGGGAGAATGAGAGATATAATATGCCTAGAAGGACACACATCTAACGATGGAGGTATTCGGGACTCGGATACAAACTCTAAACAACCCGAAAAAGAAGTATTAGAAACCATTTGCTCGACCTTGGCAAGAAATTCAGGTGACTCCCTAAAAGATGAATTGATAGGAATAACCATAAAATTAGGTTCAACACAAGGAGACTCGAATGGCTGATTAGGCACAGTGAGTATATTAGGTTCAACTATCTCGTCCACGTCATCATTGGCACTATCAGAAGACATGTGAATTTCATCAATAATTTGTGTAACAGAATCAACTGCTATATCTTTAATTATATTAACAGTTTTAGAAGAAACTTGGTCATCCTTAACAGCCTCCGAATCGTCAATTTCATCAGTGGGCACAGTTCTAACATGTTGACTCTCCGAGGGGCATTGATAATTATAATGTCATAGCCCTTACATTTAGAACATTTGACCTTGGCATTGATTAGTGTTTTGAAAGTCAAATCCAATTTTAATGCAACTTCAAAGGCATCTTCAACAGTGTCTAAGTCATAGGGGCAGTAATCATAGCACGTTTTATTTTAGGCCGTAAACCCCAAATAAACCTAGTTAGAGTCTCAGAAGGGTGCTCTCTCACTTCACTACGATGGGTTAAGTCCTTAAATATGTTAATGTACTCATGAACGGACATATGACCCTGATAGAGATTGTGTAGCTAGTCTAAGTGGGAGTCCCTATAATGTTGATTAGTCATGATGACTCAAGCAAGCAAGCAGATGCAGTGGAGAGCCCAAAAGTCAATTAAACTAAATGTATGCACTAAACAAAAAATTCCCTAAAGTTTAAGCTTTAAATGTAAATAAAAATGCATTCCTAAAATGATGAAAGATGCAACCACTAGATCGAAGCAAATAGCATTTCTACCAACAAGTTATAGCAATCCGTATAGTAATTGCAAGTAATCAACAATTAATGAAATAGGTCAAGTTGTGATATCACCTGAGGTGGAGTCGTTCACGCCCAAGCGCAAGATTTTCGAAGATTCCCCAGAGAAATGCTCACACTCAAGAGTTGAGATTGCCCACAAGATTCTCGGACAGCGATGATACGAAGTGAAGCTGGATGCCTCGAGAATGGTGCAAATCGGGTCCGAATCAGGGCAGATACAAGCTGTGAACTGTGGTGCGCTGATCTACTGAGTTGAGTCTGGAAGATGACCAGAGCTTGAACCAGATTGTGACTGCTGTAGGAGCGTAGTACTGGTTGTCACGAATCCACTGTCTCGAAAACGGCTCGATTTGGACTTGAAACGAGCCCTGAACGACCTTCGAAATCACTGAACTACCTCTGAACTGAGTCAGAACAGCCACTGAATCGAGTCAGATGAGTCGACTCACTGAGTGACCCGAACGCTGATGTCAGCGGGCTCACTGCTCCAATGGATCCGGGTCGGGTGATGTCGGGTCGGGCGATCTGAATCCGACCCGGCTTAGTCACTTAAGACCCCAACGGCTCTGTGGGTTGGGTTTCGACCCAGCTCACCTGCAACCGAGCACGCCCTTTCCCCGATCTCGTTTAGGGCTCAGGGAAGCGACGGTGGAAATCCAAATCCGAGCGCGCCCTAGAAGCAGCTGTGGAGATCCGCTGTCGGCGGCGTTCCGACGTGGCCTGGACAACGTCGGAGGAGGTCGGCGAATTGGTTGGATCTGTGAAGCGGAGATGTCAGTGCAGACCGGAGGAGGCGGCGAAGGCGTCAGATTCTCGGCGGTGGTTTCGAGGCCCGAATGACGATGAAGATCAACGGCGAGTGGTGATGAGGATGTGGCGAGTCTGCAGTGGGTTCGACGATCGGATCTGGGACAATCGTCAGCAGCGGCGAGGAGATCGGAGCGACAGAGGCGCGGCAACTTGGATCTAAATCTCGGCAAAGTCGCGACGATTGCTACCGATGGCGGGCTTCGATTACGACGACTGCTACCAGTCGGCCGACTTGCTAGGGGTCGATGGAGCTCGGATTGGGTGGCGACGCTCCGATCTAGTATCGTCGAGACCCAACGGTGTCCGGCAAGGCGTTTAGAGGTCAGTAGAGCTCCGATCGAGGCTCAGAGGGGAGATCCGGCGACACTGAGGAGGTCTGTGGAGCGAAGTCGTCTGAGATCTCGAGTGATCGATCTAGAGGGTGGAGGCGGCAGCGACGATGGTGGTGTTGCTTGATGGCGGTGTAGGCGCGGCGTTGATCTCTGATGACGGTGGTGACAGAGGACGTGGATGTCAGAGAGGGGGGCGATGTCGAGGGCCGTGGTGGAGATGTCGTTGTTGACCGAGACTTGGAGATGCGGCAGAGTTCTTGCGGAGGCGGAGATCTTGCGTGAGGATGTCGACGGCGAGCGGCGGTGGATGGAGATGGCGACGGGAATTGATGAACAGGGAGAGAAGATGAACAGTGCGGGTTGGGAAATTTTCAAGGATTTTCGAGTTTTTTTTTTGGAATTTCACTGTAATTTTCTTTTCTTTTCTTTTTCTTTTTTTTTTTGAAACAGTGATTTTTTTTTCCTAAATCTGGAGCTGATGTAGATCTAGGGTTTGGACACTGGAAAAAAAAAATTGGAAAAAGACAATATTTGAAGGGGATTGAAAACCGGTGCTTTGATACCAAAATGATGTAAAACCACCTGGATCGCAATCACCTTCAAATCGTAACCAAAATTTAAATTAGGATAAGATAAAATTTGGGTTTCCACCCCTTGCACGGGCTTCTCACCCTAAACTCGAGAGCAAAAGAGACTCAAGAATTTAACAAAATAATTTGAGAAAAAGTTTTGATCATTCAATTCATTAATTTCCCAATACAATAGTTTAAGAGCCTTATATAGGCTTTACAAAAGAGGACTACTGGGAAATAACCGATGTGGTACTAAGCGCCCACAAAGAAACATGAATAAAGCTAAAACACCTACTCAAATAAAGCTGAAACAAAATACTAAATCCTCTAAATAAGTTAAGGCATGAAAAGATAAATGGGAACTGTGTGATGTCCTCATCAGGTACTATGTTAATGCTTATGTGGCAAGTACAAAAGGATTCCAGGACAAAACCCCAAAAAAGAAAAAAGGATCCAGGACAGTTCAATATTTTTTAGTTCATTATTCTGGTTTACCAAATATGAGATTTGATGTGTGTATGCACAATTGAATATGCTCATTATTATTTTTGTGCATTTTACATGAATATGGTTAGTTCATTAACTGTAAACACTGGACTAGTTAGTTTAATCATCAATTTATATAATAAATACTTATTGTGGTCAAATCACTTGTAGATCCAGATGTAAGTGTGCTATTGAAATAAAGAGCATTGCACCAAGAAATATATACCTGATTTTTATTTTTACTTTGTACACAACAAGTAATCTTCTCAAAATTCTGCACATAATTGGCATGTCAAGTCATCAAAATTGGATAAACTTGCAACAAGACTTCACTAGCTTAAATGATTTTGTGTCAAACCTTGCCAACTTGCCGCAATGCATTAAAAAAGTTTTCTTCCTCTTGGCGTGTCCAAGCTGCCCATTGGCGCGTTGGCCTTTTGTCTACATCAATATAATGCAACATAAGATGAGTGAATTAGTACAGCTGATATCAGAAGAAACAGCAATCTGTTGGGAAAGTTTCCACAAAAAACAGGAAGCAAGAGACTGTAGTTATCAAGTGGAAGAGGATCAGTCATACCAGGCTGCTGATTATTTACTGCCGTCAAAGAAGAAGATGGAGTGCTAAAATATCCATTATTAACCAACAATTTCTCTGGGTGAGGATCTCGAATCTCCGAAGCTACAATAGGATGTGTGTGCATACTGCATGCATCAGAAGAACACTAGAGGTTTGTAATTTTCATACTCCAAATAACAGATAAAGCTCTCTGCAAACTTCAGCCTGAACGATTCCCACTGGTATTTATCCAGTGCCAAGAATCCAGCTATTTATCAGTCCAACAAAACCATGGAGATAAACCAGTATCCAAGAAACAATTCTTGTCCTGGAAAGCCACAGACACATAGTACGGATAAAAGTTTTATTCTATACTTGCAAAGCTAAGTAAAGAAAAGAAGGTAAACATTGAAAACATTCTAGAGAAATAAAGTAACATAGTTGAGCAAACATCCATGCACACTCTTCAGGAAACGGGGGTAACTTCCCATTCTTAGCAAGTTCAAAAGTGTTAACCAGCTGGACAAGGATTTCATTGGTGATACAGAAGACTACATGTGTAAAACAATGATCTATGGGAAGAAAATGTGGTAGAAATTACTGGTTTGGCTTTTGTTGGAAGATACTTCAGCACATCAACTTAGCTTAACCCCATAACAAAACCTACTAGGAAGCATATGTGGCCCCCCGCTTTGGTTTCAGCGAGAGTCTACCATCAATTCACCAATTTCACAATACCATGCATGCCATTGGTTCAAGGCTGCATTTAAATGTGATCGTTAAATCACACAACTTCATTTTGTTTTCAGAAAGAGAAATCTATGAAATATTTCGGATAGGATAGATTTAAGGAGGTCCTTTAGAAATAGATAATCAAGATATCAGAAATTACCATTAAAGAGTTTTTTAAATCATGGTTTATGTCTTTCAAACGTAAAAGCTTTCCTTTTCCAGAACAGGAATTCTTGCAATCAAACAGATACAGCATATTCTTAATTTTTCAAATATCCCAACTTCTAAATTAAGAAAGTTTTAATATGGTTCAAAGACTCGGCCGAGTCGGAGACGAGTCGGCGAGTCGTATCCGTCTCGGCCCACTCCGAGACGAGTCCGAGTCACGAGTCGGTCGACTCAACTAAGAGGAGACTAACTAGGCGCGAGAATCGGAATTGACTCGGTCGATTCGGCATTATGATGATAATTTTGTGCCTCATCGCAATTCAATGTGGAAATAACTACATTAGTATGTATTTATAAATGTAGTTTGTTCAATTTACTATATTGTGCATGTATTTTGATATGCTTCTACCGACGACGCATGTATTTATACTTTCGCTTTATGTTTAGTGTGCTAGATGATATATTTTGGACATGTGATACATGAATATGGATGTCTACATTTTTTTAAGATTTATTGTGATTTTTTTCAGAATTTTTTAGCTTTCTATGTAGCGTTTTGCGCGTATCGCCCGATACCGATCCGAGCCACCGAGACCGATCCGTCTCAGTGCCCGCCGAGTCGGCGGCCGAGACCGCGACTGTGAACCATGAGTTTTATAAACTTGACTTTTATCATAGACACATCAAATAGCAGCCTAATATAATGTAAAGCCCTGCAACTTTCTAGAGACACTGATGTAACCTAATGTTACAATGTACCTGAACTTTAATAGAAAAAAGATTCAGGTCGCTGAGAGACCAGGACAAGATGTTTCCGGATGTGATGCTTGCTATCCTGGACTTTGGACTTCATAGAAGGGTTTCTGGGAGTGCAGCAAGCAATTAAATCTAGAATTGGAAATCCTAGAACAAGCACTTCGACAGATTTTATGGACCAAAACCGATTTATGTGTATCTAAAATCAAAAGTTCTAGCAAAATGGTAGTGCAGAAAACATCATCCTAAATTGCTGGTTGCAGATAAGGTACACAAGGAAACCAAGATATGTGAGCGAAGAATAGGATAGAAGAAGAGAAAGAGTTCAGCATTTTTTTAAACCCATTTCATTCAGAAAAACTCCCTCCTGCAATTAGATAATATGAGAGAAGAATAGGTATGAGTAGAAGAAGAAGAGAAAGAGATCAACAGCTTTTTAAACCAGTTTCATTCATTAAACTTCTGCAGTTGGGGATGGCTTTGTGCCAACGGATGCAGCCCATAATCACACTAACAAATCTAAGCTTCATCTACGCCCAGATCTGGTGACATTAATTCTAAATTAAATTTAAACTATGAATAAAAAACAGAAAACATCTATACCCTAAACTCACGACACCACTTCTAGGACACGATAGTGTGGCCTAAATAACCACTTTGGTTCAACTATGTTTAGAAGATTGTCTCGATGTATCCCCAAATCATTCAAAGAATAAGTAAGCATTGAGAATAAGCCCCAAACGGATATTTAGGTATCAAGTTATTGACATTAACTACATCTAATACTAGAACCCTAAATTGAAATTGCGGTAACTAAACAAAAAATGCTAGCAAAATTTCAACTTAAATTCCAGCTTAAAACTTGTAACAAATTACTTGCACTGAATGGATTCGTCATCATTTTTTGCACTGAATGGATTCGTCATCAATCTTTAGACTCTCTGTGACAATGAGGATCCTCAACCTCTTTTCTCAGCAAGAGAGTGATGCAACCCAAACTCATTATCCAATGCATGATCACCTTTAACGTGGGCCCCCATCAACCTCCATCTCTCTCTCTCTCCTCTCCCTCAACACCACGTCAATCTTTAGACTCTCGCTGACAATGTGGATCCTCAATCTCTTTTCTCAGCAAGAGAGTGATGCAACCCAAACTCACTATCCAATGCACGATTACCTTTAATGTGGGCCCCCATCAACCTTTGTCTCTTTCTCTCTCCTCTCCCTCAGCACCACGTCACTGAGGGAACTCTGGATACTCTCTCCACCTTTAATGATCTAAAGTTGTCATAAAAGTTGAAGACGATTTGGTGATGAAGGCAGTCCATTTGGAAACTTCAATGAATGGAGATCAAGCTCAAATCTTTTCCTTTTAATACGTAAACACTTTTTCACTCAAACAAGTGGGAAAAAAGCCTTTCTTGTCTTCTCGAAGCAGATCTTGCAATACATCAGAAAAGTAGTCTTGAAATACCCAACTACAACATCGGATACACCTTCAAAGCTAAGAAATCAGACCCCGTGTTTTCTTCGCATAACACATGATTGTCCGAAAACTCTGGAGGTCGGAAATCCATAATTGAATATGACCAAAGATAATTGTTGCAAGACAAGAGGAGATTCCTCTCTTTGCAACTAACCTATCCCCACCATAGATCGCCTTCAACATATACACTATCAGCATGCAATTCTAAACACCCCACTCAAGTCTATCACGCGCAATAGAAAGCTTAATTAATGACACAATAAGCCCAACAAGTGTCCAATCCTTAGATAGAAGAATAACCCCTCATTCACCTCGATAAAAAACATAAGCACCAACCACTGAGTCATACCACTGAGTCTATACAGAGCCATCAAAATTGACCTTAACATGTTATTAAGGGGTACCAATGAAAAAACTAGATATATTTGTGAAAAATCGCCAGAAAGATCACCCCAGATCAAGCTGAACCTTTGAATCAATAAAGTTAACAATCCTAGTCTGATTATCAAATGTCAATAGATGGAAGTATGATCCCTGTAAGTGGATCAAGAGAGAAGGCATGTTTTCACGTCATTGAAGCATATTTTTGTAGCAAGTTGGTATGGCAAAGAAACTTGAAGTTATCTTCTTTTCTTTCTTTGGACATTCAATTGTAAGTTCCAAAATTCAGACGGCCTATAGAATCAACCAATGTACTTTTTTCTTTCTCCGTCTAAAGAAGGTGGTGTTGATTCATTTAAGGAATATTTTGCATGAGGATATGGTTTGGGTCGTTGGAAGGCATTTCTGCAGTGAATGCAGAATTTACATATTTCCTTGCTTGCCACACAAGCCTCTGTTTACGCTTTAAATACATCATATTGAAGACTCAAACGGTCTCAGTCTAATGTTCCCACAGTCCCAAAGATTATTGAGGAGAAACTGAAGGAAATCCAGTTGATCACAATGAAGTAAGAATACACCAACAAAAAATAGATTAACCTGCGGTTGCTAAGTTATGCAGAAAGACAAATTCAATGCATTTTGGAAGGCTTGGAATAGGGGATATTTTAGACATTGTGCTTTGGAGTCTTCACAAAATAGACAATAAATCACAGAGTTGTGGATCCACGGATAGGTTTGCGCGGAAGATGGTTACCAATGCAATGAGGTAATCAATCAAAGATATCCATGTCCCATATCTAATCCATATCATGCATCATGCAATTAGGAGTAATTTGCCTAAATAAAGGGAGGAAGAATCAAATCTAAGTTTCCAAGGGTTTAATATAAAAAAGGGGTAAGGTAGCATATGCATTTAAATTTTTTTGATGATAGGATAGATGGACGGTTAAAGTTGAGGATCTCTTATTTGTTCTCTCTCTTTCCCTATTTTTTTCTTCTTCATATAAACCTTTGTTTTCATTCATCTCATGTATCAGACCAAATTTCTAGTATTTAAAAGCATTTTTTTTTTTGAAATTCTCTCTTAAATTCAAAATGTTATTTGTAGTCCATACGATTGTTAATCCTAGATCGATGGTCATTTTTAGAAACATAACATCGAAGTAGCCTTGCAACACAGCTCCAAAGTATGACTGAATAAAGGATGGCACTAATATTATCAAAATACTTCCAAACCGTGATACTTTTCTGAACAGAAAGGTCTGGTGCATGGAACACATCACTGATGACTTTCATCAATTCCCTCCTATTGAATGAACTAATAAACTGTTTTAATATTTAATATTCAAAATGAATGTGTGGATCACAAATTACTGCTAAAAAAGCTACAAAATATGGGAAGATACAGAGTATCAAAATATTAGTTGTAATAATAAAGTAATCCAGAAAGCCTAACTTCCTGAAAAAGAACGCAAGTGATTTACATAAAAAGAGAGCCTTTAAGCCCCATTCTTCTGAAAAAATGACTCTTTTAGAGCTTGAATATGTGCCTACTATATAGTGGAAGTGAAAGAGAACATGGTAGGCGCGTTGGCGGTGATGAAGGAGAAAAAGGATGTTGAAGAGGAGCAGTGTCTTTTTCAGATGATTCATCCGAACCCACCATGATAATCTTATTGTCTTAGAGTTATGTGTAACATTGTAAAATTTATTTAATTCTATGCACAATGTCATAGTATTTCTCGTCGAAGATGTAAGGTTGTAACATAGATGACATTCAATCTGGAAGATATAGCCACATATAAAGGGATAACAAATCACCTTTTTTTCTTTGAGTTAAATAATTTAGCATTTGATCTATACAAAGTTAAAGTAAATTGTTTATTAAATAGCAGCGGCAGATTTATAATTTTAGGGGTGATATATTATATATAAATATTTCTTTATTGTTTGTAATTAACATAATAGTTTGTAAGAAAAAAGAACCATATTAATTATATTTAATCTTTCTATTAATCTCAAGTAAGAACACACCAAATTTAGAAAGCAGGAGCCATGTCAGGCAAGATTTTATCAAGAATATGAAGCTTTCAAGTTGTTATAAACTTTCATCTCTTAAGACATAATGTGAAAACTTGGAGGTGTAGCTGGCTACACCCTCACTAAAAAACAAGTGTGAGCCTCACACACACTCTTCCTAAGCAAAAAGTTGCACATGCACGTATATTTGGAAGGAAAAAAAAAATTAAACCAATTGATCGACTTAGAGGGATAATTTAGAATTGTTTTCCTATCAACAAGAGATTTATATTTTAAAAAAAATGTATGCATGCTAGTAAATCATCAATAGTGAAATCTGAATACTTTCCAACCTAAGATATTGTGGCCACATTCTTACTCAATATTCTTGGGATATTTTATAGAAGCTAATTAATAATTAGAAACTTATATGGAAACATTTATTTACTAATCTATTGTAAACTCTTTTACGGTATACAATTCTAATTGAATTGAATTGGTCTCATGTTCGTGTTACGGTCTCACTCTTTAAAAGAATATTAAAATTATATTATTATATTACTATTAGAGTGCTATTAGAATTATTTAATATGGTATTTTTGAGAATGTGAATCATATTGTTACTAGAAAAGTGTTTAAGTATGTCACATTAGTAACCCAAGTAATTTGATAAGATTAATACGTGTTATAGCATTTGGGTGCGGATAGTTTCTTTTACATGCATTACACATGCTAAAAAGCTAGTGTATTTTACCTAGCAAATTTCAATGTGGATATTAACAATTGGACTTAGCTCCAAACAAGTGTTGTCTTGCGGACTAGCACACCTCACATACGCATTCACTTAATGGATCGGGTATGACCCAATACCCATTAATTAATCAAAGTGGAGAAAATCCCCTTTCCTGCTCAAGTCAGAATTAGGGTATGGAAGTAAGTATTGGTTTTGATCCTCTCCAGCCTCCAATCATCTTCCATCACCTCCGGTAATACTCTGGCCTCCTGTGTTCAGCCAATTAAAAGGCATTTTTTGGTGAATTTTTCTGCCAGTTAGACACCTCCACTCTTCTCTTTTTCTTTTTCTTTCGATTTCAGTCTTGTTTCTTTTTGTTTTAAATCCTTTTTTATCTCCATCTCGTCGTTTTAATCCTTTTTATTTCAATTTTGATTTTTTCCTCTTTTTTTGTTTTCGATTTTATACTTTGTTTCAATGTGGTCTCAATTTCAATTTCATGCTTTGACTTTGTTAAGGTTCAAATTCGATTTCAGTGCTTCTTCTTATCTTCTCCAAGGTTTTCGTCTCTTATTGGAAGCCACTAGTTTAGTTGTTCAGCCATTATAGAGCCAGCACAGAGCTCACCTTGGGTTATAAACCAGTATAAAGAAACGAAAAGAAGAAATCTTCTGATATTTCAATTGTTCAATTAGATGAGACTACATTGCTTGTTTACAGATAATTGAAAATTTAATGATGTTTTAGATAATTTTATGTATATGGGCTTGCTCCTTGCAGTATGCTGTTTTTACTGTCATTTATAATTGTGTTGTATATTGTGTGTTCTCTTTATGATTGTGTTTGTAGATTAAATTTGATGAAGTGTTATAAAGATCACAAAAAGGAAAGAATCAAAAATTGCACCTCACTTCAATGAGGTGCATGTCATTTTGCGCCTTGACTACTGCCTCAAAGGTGAGATGTAGGCCTCTATGAACAGCAATAATCCATGTCAACTCGTAAGCCTTGAAGGTGGGTTTGATTTCAAAATAAACCTTAAATTCTCTAAATTGTGCCCAAATCTGAAAATGGAGTGAGACGTTACTTAAAACTAGAATTCTATTCCATTTTTACTAAATTCCTTTTTCTTCTAAAGTTATGAGACTATTTATTTTTGTATACCGAGGTGTGCTTGGTTAAGCCTTTCAAATTTGAAGTGTTCAATAAAACGACATTAAAAAGCAATTCACAGAGTTTTCTATTTGGATGTTGCATATATATGGTAATACTTAATAGGAGGTTCCTCTTGAAGTGTAACTAGCAACAGACTTTTGATTATGGGTCTGTTTGGATTTAAGGAATTGGTGTGAAGTGAGGAAGTAGAAAGTAAGATTTATTTCTTTAGGAAAAAGGGAAATGAGTAGTAAGTTTTCTGGTGTTTGGATGGTTGTTGGGAAGTGTGGTTTGGAAAATGTTTTGTCGTTTCCGGTGTTTGGATGGTAATGAAAAGTGAAATGGAAAAGTTGACCACAAAGTTGACCGCAAAATAATATTAAAATAAAATTAATTAAGAAAATAAAAATAGATTGTAATTAGAATGCAAGTGAGATTTACATGACCAAAAAATTAACTGTTTTATGCTATAACTTATTATAAATGAGATTTACATGACCACAAAATTAACTGTAGCACTCTGGAAGTGAGAAAATGGTTGTGTAAAAGAGAGATGAAAAAGGGAAAAGGGGTTTTCTTATTTTCCTTTTCCGGTGTTTGGATAGATAGGGAAATGAGCAATTATACTTCCCCACTTCCTCACTTCACTCGGATTCCTTACATCCAAACACGCCCTATGTTGGAAGCCATGGATGCACAATTGCACATACAAGAATACACATGAGCTGTGGGTGAATTTGATCGAGCTCAATTTAATGAGTCTCAAATGTGTTTTATCAAAATAAATGTGATCTTGATTGCAAACATGAATAACTCAGACTGAAAGCATGTTAGGTGTTAACCTCGTACATTTCTTTGTTGCAACCATGTGATACTCATCAAATTAGTACAAATATCCCGCCAATCCAAATTGAATTCTATATTATAGTTAAGATTACTATATGACCAGATATACCAAAATAAAGTATAACACAAATAATTTGATTCTTTAACCAAAAGTTCTTCTTCACTTGAAAGATTTTAATATATCTAAGAGTTTCCTTTTCTGCACAAACTTCAGTCAATTGCTTGAAGTATTCTTTTAATATTTATTGTTGGAATAAAAAAGTAATTGTTGGCCATCCAAAAGTTCTTCCTAGTGAGACTAGGTTTTGGGCAGGCGTAATGCACAATGCTGTAGGGACATGGTATTGGACAGTTCGATTGAATATAGGCAGATGCTTTTGCTTTGAACACCAATAGTTTATTATAGCTTGAAAATTATTATGCATATCTTTATGTGCCCAACTCACCATCCACACACACCCTCCAAACCCTACAAAATCCCTATTTATTGTTGAAAATTAAAGCGGCGTTGAATAATAGTAAATTCTATGCATTTTGTATATTAAAAAAAAAATCTATGTGCTATTAAAATGAGCAGAAAATCCCCATTTCTATTGAATCCGTACAACAAACCCTCAAGTGCTAGAATTTGGTATGTTTTGCAGAATCTAAGATAGTATTTGGGATTTCTTTTTTTTGGTCAATTCTCGGATTTGGTAGTTTCTATTGAAATGAAATTACCTTTTTCTGTGTTTTTTAGTGCCACCAGGTGGATATTTGAAGAGAGGTGGAAATCGTCGAGCTAGAGGCGGAGGAGCGGAGCCAGCCAGATGAAGTTGATCTCGAGAGGGAGCGACAGGCCTGCAATTTTTGGAGGAGGGTGGGGGATTTGTTGAGGAAGAGGAGGAGAGGGCAGAGCATTGGGTCGTGAAATTGGGAGGGATCGAGCGAGAGAGAGAGAGGACTCAGCGTTGGTCGACTTGAACTTATAAACAGGTCGGGCAGGGCTGCAATGGGTCGGGTCGGTTTTGGATTCTCTATATTCATAACCGAAGTGGCATTTGCGTGGGGCCCAAATTTTGACCCAAACCCTTTCCACGAGGCATCGGGTCGGGTTGGGCGACGTTGGGAATGCTTATCAGGTCTTCGGGTCGGGGCGGACAAAAGTGAAAATTGCATCATATCCAATGTTCATCAGGCTCAGGTCTGATTCGATTCCAAGTCATCTTTTGATTAGATATTACAAGAAATAAATATAATTATGCTTAATGACGAAGGATTCATCATACATTGTTAAAGAGACGAAGCATATTATTTTATAGGTAGAAGTAAAATAGAAGTGTTTGTATAAACAATTATTCTAGAATTATATTGTTACGTATTTATAAATATCACGAATCAAACTATGGTGTCTTACTTGTGGTAATTGCCATCATAACATAAGTGCTTTAGATTATGTGCAAAAATGTACAAGTCGGGCCTGGGTTAAGTTAGGGGGCGGTCGGGTTCAAGTCGGTGTCGGTTCTTTTAAAACCATATTGTACTCATTACATATTGGGGCTAAGTACACGTTAGAGGGACCCGTTTTATTCAATCTATACCCAACCTGAAAATTCTATCGGGTAAGAATTTTAACCCATATGCTACCTTATAAATATTCCAGACTGGTTTTGGATCGGTTTAGTATGGTTTAGGATCGGATCGAGAACGGGAGATCAAGTAAATTTTTTAGGCTGATGGTTTGGTACTGAAATGGGTTGGGTCTTCAGAAAAACATGTATCTTTGATAGTTGGGATTATTTCAAAGTTAATGGTTGGCAATGATCTGTCGTGCTCTTAACATATCCACAAAAAAAAAAAAAACAAGTCCAATAAAATACAAAACTCACTTTTTTTAAAAGAGTATATAGAAATATTTTGATATTTATGAGCACCCACACAACTTTAGAAGTAGAAAATAAGGGGGCCTCAAAATGACAAAACTTTACAAAGAAGTCCTTAAAGGCCACTTTGAAATTATTTAACTCTTTAGTGGTTATATACTTGAAGTATTCTCGCTGTTAGAAAATTTGCAAAAGACCTCTCTAAAAAGAGCTCTTTTTAAAAAAAATATCATGTTTTAATATTTGATTTCAAGAAAAGACCTCCCCAGAATTTAATTACCAAATTAACCTTTAACAGGTCACGTCAGCGCCACATAAGCATTAAGCGGTTTTCGCCTCGTCTTCGTGACACTGAGTGGTTGCATGTAGTTATTTTTATGTTCAAGTTTGATGAACCTGGACGCAAAACTGTAGCAATTGTGTTAAATTATGTCTGATTTTGACAAACCAAGACCTAGTTTTGAGGGGAAAATTCTCTCCCTTCTGTCTTCTTCTTCTTCCTCCTCTTCTTTCAGCTCTCAACTCCTACTCTGCCGACCTCTCCGACCTCACCCGCTACAACGCCTGCGCCGCCGTCAGCTCTAGCCTCGCCTCCACCCTTACTAATATTGACGGTAACATCTCCCACACCACCAAATGTTTCTATCTCGCTATGTCGTTGGCATTATCAACTCCCCTGCAGGACCCCCCCTCTGCTGCCTGCATCTTCGGCCTCAACTTTCCCACCTCCACCTCCTCCTCTTCCTCCTCATCCAACTTCGCAGTTGTAGTTGCCTCCTTTGCAGATTAAATGAACCAAAACTGTAAACAAACATAGACATTGTTGATTCTGTTTTAATTCCTCAAACTTTGGATCTATAAATTGTTCCCTAACCCTAGTTTAATATATATATATATATATATATATATATATTATATATATATATATATATATATATATATATATATATATTATATATGGGTCAAGTGCTCCTGGTAGGTCTCCTTAGATTGTAATCTAAGAAGACGGCTTAAAACTCCAACATCCCGATCTTTTTTTCACGATCCGACCGCACATTATCATATTCATGTTATAAGATGTACGCATATAAAAAATTACGTGATTTGAAATTCGTTTACTCGTCGATCTAATCGTTCCATTTTGTTCTACTGTTTAAAAACCGTTAATGTTTGAACCCAAAGAAACTAGAGTAAACAAACTTTAAATCACATGAATTTTTATATGCATACATCTTATAACATAAATATGATAATGTGCGGTCGGATCATGAAAATAAGATCGGGATGTTAGAATTTTAAGCCGTCTCCCTAGGTTACAATCTAAGGAGATCTACTAGGAACACTTTTCCCTATATATATATATATATATATATATATATATATATATATAATATATATATATATATATATATATATATATAGTGAGCTGATCCCCTAAGAACAGTTCTCACGGATTCCTGTGAGAACTTTCACGTGAGCCGTCGGATCTAATAGAGATCTAGTTTTATTTGATTTGATCTATCAGATCTGACGGTCCACGTGAAAGTTCTCACAGAAATCCGTGAGAACCGTTCTTAGAGGATCAGCTCCCTATATATATATATATATATATATATATATATATATATATATATATATATATATATATATATATATATATATATTATATATATATATATATATATATATATATAAAAGAGAGAGAGATAGATAGACGTGTGTCCTTCCAAAGTATTTGAGGTCGAATCCCTCTCACTCAAATACCAACATACGACATTCGAATACAAGATCCACTCTGTTGAAGTTGATCTATATTATTTCAAATATCTATAAACCAAAAATCAAGTGTTTTGAATACTTTTTGCCCATGTATTAAGTAAAAAAAAAAACAGACGACCTAAATAGTGAGTTGGTTAGGTTAATGGTGTAGAACATTTTAAGCCTAACAAAAATTGGTCTATAGGGGTATTTAAATGTTTAGATAATAATCAAATGGCCAGATCAAGAATTTATATGTCTAAATACATAAGTCTAACCAACTCACTACTTTTGGCCGTCTACTTTGCAATGCTTGATGGATGAACAAAAAATATTCAAAACACTTAATTTTTGTTTATAGATACTTGAAATAATATAGATCAACTTCAATGGAGTGGATCTTGTATTCGAATATCAGAGGGTTGTATTTGAGTTGGAAGGATTCAGGCTCAAATCCTTTTGGAAGGACACAAGTGTGTGTATGTGTGTATTTGATAATTATAACTTTAGCCTAAGCCTATTTCTTTCTTTTTCTCTCTTTCAATTCATCCCGCAGCCCACAACTCTCTCACATTTTCCTTTTTCTTTTTCCTTTTCCTTTTCCTTTTGGCTCAACCCAGATCCCTTAGGTTTTACAATAAATAAATAATAGTAATAATATAATTAAGCCTAAGCCCGCTTTTCCTTATATATTCCTTTCTTTCTTCCTCTCTAACCTCAACCCTAATCTACCTGCACCCATCTCCCCCCCGAGAACTCTCGCCTTCTTCCTCTTTCTTCATCACGCCGCCTGACTACCTTTCTTCATGGCGAGCGAGCCCACCATAGTCGCCCTCATCTCGTTCTCCTTCCCCTCCTCGTATAGACCGCCAACTAGAGAACAGCTGATTGGATCGATCTGAGTTCTCTATAACCCGCTTCAAGTCAATAAACCCGACCCGATTCAGTTGTAAAACCGGATCCGACCAGCTATCACATCGACCCGATTGCAAGCCAACCCAATAGCAACCCGACGTGAATCCATTACTTGGTGATTTGGGTTTAGTCATCAAACCCGACTTCAGGCCTGACCTGATAAGATGTGAGTGTCTTTCACTTTCTAAATAAACTAGGAGTTATTGTGAGTGTTTTTATTCCTTTAAATAAACTATGATTCATTGAATTTATTTTGTTATTTAATTATTTAGTGTTTAGCATTTAAATGCTTTATTTAATTTCTAGCATGTAATTTTTTAGAAAATTCCAAAGTTTTATGGTTTAATTTCTTGTACAAATAATTTGCCCTGAATTGTTCATGCCTATAAGTATTATAAATATTTTTAAGTAAATAATATTTAACTCCTAGAAGATATATTGTTTGAACTAGTAATTTCCTATAATTATGGAAATCATCAAATTTTCAATATTTAATGTTGTTAATAAATATTTTTCTCTGAATTATTCAGATTGTGCTTAGATAAAATCTATAAATGTTATTGAAAATTGTAGTGGACAAAATTTGACCACCATCAAGATGTTGACACGTGTTCAAGCGGCCTCCACCCGGTCAAGGCGACCCCATCATCCAACAGAAACTGACATGCCAGAGTTCCATCAGTTCTTGGTGACATCTTCATCCCTATAGCATTTCAGCTTCGAAGCCACCTCATGTGCCGAAGAGCCCCATTCGGAGTCATTCATGACGCAGTACTCATGATACCGTCCCGGAGTTTATAGGCAACAACAATCAAGATTTCTGCTTGAAGTCACGTCGCGCCATATTCCTCACGTTGAAAATGTGTAAAGCCCCTACATTGAGATGGGCGGTTACAAAAAGGAAGCGAACTTTCCTGCATAAGATCTCAACGGCCCTATGCCCAAGGTCGTCACTGTTATAATCGATCAGCACGTTGTGCTCGTGCAATTACAAAGGACTACCCAGCTACCTACAAAGTAGATATATAGACCACTTTCTCCACAGAAAAGAGGATAACAGAAAAAGAACAAATAGAGAAGGAACAATAAAAAAAGAAAAGACAGACGTAGGAGCGAAAACTTCCCACCAGTTCTATACTTTGAACCTCATCCCCAACACTCCAAGGGAGTCCCTGTAGTCCTTGTAACACAAAAATTATAGTGGATTTTCTCTCCTCCTTCCCGTGATTTTTCCCACATGGATTTCCATATAGAAATATCTTGTGTATGCCTGCTCTTTGTGTTGTGATTCTCTAACCTGTAATCGGTTGTGGCGCGTGATTAACCTTCTGATAGCACACAGCAGAAAATCTCCACCACAAAAATAATTATTGATTTCTGGAGATTGAATGGTTTGAATTATTGATCGTTTGATTTCAATATTTTAAAATGATTATATAGTGAGAAATTTCTTATAATTTATTTATTAAATGTTTAGTCGTTGAATGATTTATTTATTAAATGTGAAGGCTCTAGAATTTTTTTCCAGAGCTTATCCATCCACTGTAAATTGTGTTTTAATATATTGATATAAACTAATACTCTACTTAAACTAATACTCTACTTCACATGTGGGTTTAATTGAAATTTACTTTGAGGTAAAAAGAATAAAATAGGATTTTTCTTAATCAATTTAAATATGAATGATCTTCATTTAGATATCTTCCTATGTGATTATTATTATTATTATTATTTCTCTCCACGGGACTTGATGAGTTTACTTAGTTTATGACTTCACTGAAACTTTGATATTGGTTTTACTCTTTTGAGATTATTTTTATTATTTTGAAATTTCTGAAATTTATTTTCATTCTTGAATAAATTATTGTTCCGTCGCTGAGTATTCTAAAATATGTTTTTTTTTAGTCTTCAATAAACTGCTATTTAGTCTTTATATTTTCTGAACACTGTCTTCAGCCTTAAAAATTATTGTTTAGTCCCTAGAAGTTTTCTGAAAATCGTTTCAGTCTAGTTTACTATTTTAAAATGTAGTATTCATTTTCTCTTACTTACAGTTTTGTAGAAAAGTTCCTTATATTTTTTATAACAATATTTTGTATAAAATTAATTTATACAGTAATAATAATTTATGAAAAATTATTTTATTTACATCTTTTGATTTTATAAAATATTTCCTAAGACTAATTTGAAGTTGGTATTTAGATTATCCAAACCAAAATCTTTACTATATTAAATTTCTAGTCTCTAGATTCTTGATTATAGATAAATCGAGATATGTTGTTATTGTTAGATACTGAATTTTCACGCATGTTATTGATGTTGCCTCAAGTTAATTACTCGTATGAACCATAATTGTACAAATTAATGCATGATGAAAATAACTGACATGATTGATCTTATTCACATAGAAATATAACATACTATAAGAATTACCACATGAACATCTCGGACATAAACATGAATATGAACATGATCAGGAAAGTTAAAATGACATGGATACACGCTTGCGTGAAGCATATACATGGAATTACTTAAAAAAAGTGGTACATAGTGATTATATGTGCTTGACAAGGACATGATGGCATGATTGTTATTGATACTTGGTTCATATAAGGATATTCATGTTCTTTAATAAAACTTAGTTGCAAAAGAAAATGACAAGAACGGGACTAATAAGAGGAAAACTGATGGTGAAAACTGAGAAAGTGTATCTTGAGTCTCCCTACATATGTACAAGGTATAGTGGTGTTTACTTTACATGGTGCATGTCATTTTGTGACATGGATTATTGATGAGCTTATTCTACTTATATACTACTATACTATATTACTCTTGTCATGATTTCTCATTGGGGTACATGGATATTTTTCAACTAACAGTTTTTAAATAACGATAATCGTTAATTGATTGCGAGAATAGACTGTGGTATGAGACACAGTCATTTTCACGTGCTTAGGACCCATTTGACATGCGTAGTTGGCGTAAGATTGGGTACATTCTACTCACGTGACAATTGAACTAGTCTCACCTAATTAGTAACTCTTAGGAGATCTTCATAATTAATCTGTAGTTATGTATTCTTGCGATGATTGCTACAATTCGATTGTTCATACATTACTTATTATATTTGATTTATATCATGCTTTAAAATGTACTCGTGTTCCATGAATGCATGTCAATCACCATTACTTGAGTATTGAATGACTAGTTTCAGTAATAAACTAATGATTCATGAAAATAAGTATTACATAACTTCATATTACATTTCCTTTCCTTATTCATATATCTATTCGCTAACATAATTAATAACAACAGATCTTTCATGATGCATTGTAGGTTGATGTGTGTTTGCTTGTTGTGTATGCTATGGTATACATTTGACTTGATATATGATTTTATTATAGACTATCCTCTTTATTATTTATTCATATTCTGAATGTTATTGTATTCATAATATATCAACTGTTATTATATTATGTTATAGCTATACACTTTTGAGTTTCAGTTGTATCTTTTACAGTGATGAATTATCTTCTATTTTTAATTTTATTCATGACATTCTTTATCCAGTATTTTTATAGTATTATCGTAATATGCACACACATAATATTAATCTGCACTTTTTCTCATTTTACACACTCATTGGGAGTATTCTGACTCCTCTGAGTTTGCGCATCCAGATTCAGGGGTACTTTATTTTGTTCATTAGGTGTCCGAAAGAAATTGTACCATTACGAGGAGCCCAAAGTTTTTCTTATTTGGTCATTCTATCTCTGATATTGATTATGCTTTCCTTTCAATATTGGACTTAGGCTTTATTCTATTTGATTATTCATAGTATAATATTATCTTGTGTGAAAAACTATATTTCATGCTGCAGTGCTGTAGTGTAATGATATCATACAGTTGATTCATATAGTTTGCTCAGGCTACAATAGGGTTAGCGTGTATACGTGAGGATTCTCCTTGCGTATATATGTCACCGACTTTTGTTACGTGTCATTTTTGCGTATTTTGGCAAGCGAGATGTGGTACTTCATTTCCTGTCGGGTTGCTGCCATAACAGAGTAGGATTGAGTGTTGTGAGTTGACGAATAAGTTTTCTTTTTAAGATACAGAAGGGGAATGGAAAAACTTTTTTTTTAATATTTGACGGTAGTTAACCTCATTTAACTTTAAGTTAAAGCTAATAACACTATTTAGGAAGGTATTAGTGATCTTACTATTTATCCTTTTCAAAAAGAATTATTTAGATATATATATATATATATACCCCCAAATCTTTATTATTTAGAAATTTACTCCTAAATTATTTTTATTTAAAATTTACTCCCAAAGTCTTCTAAAATCTTAAAAGTTCACCCCCTTTAGAATAAAAAAAGAATATTCTGCTTTGATACTATTAACTTTTCTATTTTTTAAAAATGACTAAATTATCCTTATTTAAATGATGACTAAATACTTATCCTAACTTAAGTTTATAGACTCATCTTCTTTTCTTACTTATTTCTCCTTCTTCTCCACTTTTCTTTCTCTCTCCCGTCTCTTAAATCAAGCACATTTCTATTTCATTATTTATCATCAAACTCTCTCTCTCAGTCTCTTGCTCAAATTAAACAAATTTCTATTTCATTCATTTATCATCAAAACCTCACATAAAATCATTTTCACACATGCTCTTCGAAAAATTTGCAAAAAAAATTAAGAAAATTTTAAATCGAGATTGAATGAGGAATTTTAGGTTTACGGAGATTATGAGAGATAGATAACGAGGAGAGAGTACTTAAATTAAGTATATTTCTATTTCATTCATTTATCATCAAAACTTCGCATCAAATCATTTTCACACATACTCTTTGAGTGCTATATATATAACCCTTTCAAAAAAACCTATTGAAAGAACTAGTTGAAAAAATTGATAATCTCCTCTTTTTGGTTTTCTTTGTTGTTAGGATCGTAAACATAGGTACAGAAGTGAAGATGAGCATTATGAGAGTAGGAGACAACGTAGAAAGCCTCCATGGTTGAGGACTGTACCCATATAAACAGTATATTTATCAACATGTTATATTGCTCTTGTATCGTACTTGCATTATACTCATAGATCATTCTTCTTCTTTACAAGCATTGTGAATATATTTACTATACAGTTATTTTGCCTTTTTTTAAGGTCCAAAACTTGGTGTGTGTTTTTTTCCTTTTTTGCATCTTTAAACCCGTTGCATGTTTTTATAATTGATGTCCACCCCACTAGAAAGAAATGAAAACTACAAGGAAATTAAAGATGAACCGTTTAAACGCCCAAACCTGTGAGAAATGGCCATTTAATAAAAGGTCCAGAAGTCATTTTTTTTTGTCTTTTAACCCCAAAGCAAAATTTTATAATTGAAAATTCTCCCAGTTCAAATAGCCACATGCAAGCCCGGGAGTTTAAGAGGACCCTGCCCAGTCTAAACATGTGATAGGAAAAATATTTAAAGAATAAAATAAAAAGAAGCCTAAATATCAGAGCCAGGTTTCGATCCTGGGACCTGTGGGTTATGGGCCCACCACGCTTCCGCTGCGCCACTCTGATTTAGTGATAAAATAAACGTGCAAAATGATTTTGAACAATTTTCTTCATCATTCAAAAGTCTTGCCCTCCCGTTGTCTCTTTTCGCGTGTAGGTCTTTCTCGCTTGGTGAAGACTAATACTCTACTAAACATTTTCTATGTCGGGAAATGTGATCTAGTTTCTTCTCTCCAATATATTTATTTGGTTTGTCCTCACCATGAAATGTAGTAACAAGGTTAATGACAAGAAATAAGACAAAGAGGAGAAACTAAAGAGGGTGCAAATAAGGCTGTAAAATGACTCTACATGCTTTAGATTGTTCCTATCTATTCATTTATTTAAAAAGGCTCAAAATGTTGTTGAGTATTATTTGTTGATGGATTATTTAGACATATTCCATCAAAATTTTTATATTTAGCAATTTACCTATCAAAACTTTAATATTATAAATTTACCCTCGAAAAATCTTTTATGTCTTGATAACTTGCCCCTCCAGTTAGATTTTTGGATGAACTAAGAGTGTTACTCATACTTTTCTTCTTCATTGTTCCCACATGATCTAAGCTAGTTTTATTAAAACCTTTCATCTTTCTTTCTTAAACCTCTTTCTCAAACCTAAAATCCCTCCAAAATTTCTTCTAATCTCACTCGAGAACTTTTCTTGGAATTTTGTCAAAATATTCAGGAGCATATATGAAAATAATATGATATAAGTTTTTGATGATAAATGAATAAAATAGAAATGTGCTTGATTTGAAAAAGAGAAGTAGAGAATGAGAAGAAATCAGGAAGAAAATAAAATATATAAGTTAAGTTGAGATTTAGTATTTAATCATTTAAAAAGGATAATTTAGTCATTTTAAATTTTTTTGGCAAGTTAATAGAATCAAATCAAATATTATTTTCCTATTCTGAGAAAGGTGTAAACTTTTAAGATTTAATAGACTTAGAGTGTAAATTTCTAATATCAATGATCTGGGGATAAAGTTTTAAATACCAAAGATTTGAAGGTATACATCTAAATAACTCTTTGTTAAGTTAATTAATATGTTCGGGTATACTTTTAAACTTTTAGTGAGCCCGACCTGTGGACCCAATCTTGAGCTTCTACAGTCTATTTTTATAATCAAGGATATTGTAGTGGTCAAACTTTGACTTATGCTAAGATCACGACTCGTGTCTAGTGGCAGGAACATGGGGAAGCTCTCAGGATCCCCATTTCAGAATCTCAGCACACTTAGATCCAATGACAACTCTCAACCACGGTTCTAAAGTCATATTGCCTTCCGAAGACATCTCTCGCCCCGGAGTCCGAAGTCATACAACCACCCAGAGCTAACTCGATTCCGGACCGAATGTCCCCTCCATATGGTGATTTTAGCCATCACCACAGACAGATCGAGGCAAATTTTTTCAAATTGCGGAATATGTTAAGCGACTATCTTCTTCCTCGTCCAGAGCCACCTTACATCTAAGCAGAGTAGTTGGAGATAACAATCGGTAAACATTCAGACACCAATCCTAATAACTCTGATACAATCTCAGCGGTTACGAGGATCTACAAATTCAAACCAAACGGTTGAAGATCTGTATCTATCCATATCCTCTCCACCGCCGATATCAGATATAAATGCACCCCCTTCTTCGAGGAAAAGGAGGTGATAATGCAGACAAGGAAGTGAGGATGCCAGCTAGATCTCGCTCTAGTGCCAACAAACCCAGAAAAGAACCTTTAGGTAGGATAATACTCGAATCTACGAGCAAAACAATTCGAATCTACGAGCAATTTAAGAGAAAAAACTCAATTGTATTGATTAAAATTTAATAAAAGTTGAATCTAAAAACAAAGATACAAGGGCCTTAAATAGGCCTCTAAATGTATAAGTCTAATCTAACTAGAAAACTAAAATAAAGAAACAAAATTGAAATAATTTGGAATCTAATTTTGACCCGAAAATGAAATCCTAAACAGAATCTGAAACTGTTGATACGCGACTGGCGATCGACCGACCGCTAGTCAAAAGTGTGTATGGCCGACCAACCGAGTAGTCGACTGGCTGAGAGACTCAATCCTCTATCTCTGTTCTCTTTTTCTGGTTGGTCGATTAGGCGGTCAACCAATAAATTGGTTGCTTTCTTTGTTTGTTCTCTGTTGTCAGTCAGTCATTCGGGCGGTCGACTGATGTCTTCAGTTAGCTTGCTCGGTCAATCGAGCGATCAACCGAGGCATGTATCTACTCCGCTGTTGAATCTTGACCTCCTGCTCTGCCTTCCACCATCAGTCCCTCCTTCTTCAAAAGAGCTCGCCCTTGAGTTTCGATCAATTGAAGCATTAACATAGCTATCTTTGGCAAACTCAGCTTGAGGAAACGTTTGATCTCAAAATCTTGACTCGCCTCGACTGCACATGGATACGAGCTTAGATGCCTTTTCTTTTGAAGATTTTGGAGTAAGTGGAATAGGCTTCATGGTGATTCGTTTGGTGATTCTTGCATCCTTCCAGGTGAACACATATATGTTCCTCTTTCCTCTATGGGTCGCACCAACATCGTGTTGTCATGATCTCCCCAAAAGAATATATCACTTATCCATATCGACAATATCACAAGCAATGAAATGTTGATAAAGCTTGCCAATTGAAATAGGGACATGACAAAGATCCGTTACCTTAGAACTGTTGGCCCAAGGATACACTTTCAGGTTTTATTTTGATAATTACAAACTACATGAAGTAATTAGGTACTAATCAAGTTTTAGTATTTATTAGCTTATATGGTTCAAGAGATTGAAAGATGTCTTATTCTTCCTCATAAGGAAGGTTTGAAGTGATCAAGTTGATTCAAGGAAGAGATTCAAGTTCAGACGATCAATATCGTGGATTTTAGAGAAGCTCTCTTTGTGAAGACTTGAAGATTATGTAACCCTAGATCTTATACTGTTTAAGTTTTGGTGTTGAATTGATCCTCAATAAGCTACACACATTCAAGATTTCAAATCAAGTATTTGATTTTTGTTGTTTAAACGTGCTTCTCAAAAATGTTTATTGAAACATGTCAATATTTTTTCATATTTTTATAATCACTTATATACATGTTTCTAATAGCCCATATGTCACCAAAATATTTTTTATACATATATAAATTTTTAAAAATAAGTTCAATTTCACAATGCCATTTATATTGACTTTTGGGCTTGTCCAGTCGACCGCCTGGTTCACCGCTAGTTGTGCTTAATGTTTTGTACATTGGCTCGGTCGACCGATTATGCACACTAATACATGAGTATTTGTGCACTTGGGTCAATCAACCGTTCCATTGGCCAATACTCTCTTTTTGGCCCTCCGGTCGACCGACCAGTCGACCGATGATTTGTCATGACTTACTGTATTTTTCGGCTGACCGTCTGGTCGACCGATGGCCTGTAACAGCTTGTTTTTAACCAGCTGTCGGTCGACCGGCTGATTGACCGATGTTCTGTTTCTGCTATAGTAACTGAAAATACACCTAGAGGGGGGAATAGGTATATTAGCTAATAATGCAAATGATGCGGAATTAAAACTTAATTGTAACACACTATGTGTAACCAAAAAGTGTAACCGAATTTCCCGTGAAGGGCTCTGGACCACCTCCTCTTGATTCTTCTAAATAAGAGTTGAGGTGCTATATGAAGCTCTATTGATTCAACACAAGTACGGGCACACAAACAATATCAAGCATATAAGTGATATGAACAATGTAAAGCAATGCAAGATATAAGAAGATAGAGTTTAGAGATAGTGGATCAAACGTAAACACCAAGATATGTTTCAAGGTTCGAGCCACTGCTCTACGTCCCCGCCTTCACACAGAAGGATTTCATTATGTCCACACATGACCTCCCACATAGGGAACTTCCACCGAGGAATTTGCAATTACAAAGTTAGGAGTACACAACTCCTCTCTCTACCGCAACCACCTCTACACAAGAGGCAAGACACAAAGCCAAAACAATAATCACCTCTACACAAGAGGGATAAGGGCATAAAGCTAAAATTCACCACAATCACCTCTACACAAGAGGGATAATCACAAACTCAAAGTATAACCACCTCTACACTAGAGGGATATGCACAAAACTAAATCAAAAGAAAGATTATAACTTGGTGATCCCAATAGACCACAAACAATATTTCCCACAAAAACAAGATCCTATAGATAGGATAGAGATGATAGCTCAAGTGTGAGAAAACAAGGTGTTTGAAAAACAAATCACAAAGAAAAATATTTAGGAAAAATACTAGATAGAGATAGAAATGAAGATCAAAATCAAATTTCCCAAATACTCTATTTTTCTTTGATTTTTCAACCCTTGAAAACAAAATAAAAATAAAACTTTGAGGCACAAAAACTCTTTAAAATCTTGCTGCAAAACACTTGTAAGATGGGAAGAAAAGCTCTCTAAATTCTTATTGAAAACAGCCCAAGAGATGACTTGTTTATAGTCTCTCAAACAAAAGAGCCATTGGCAGCTGGAAAGGACAGAAATGACCTCCGGTCGACCGGCCTAACGGTCATATTTCTGACCGTTGTGCCTCTGGTCGCCCACCCCGTCGACCGCCCTGTCACAGCCTGTCGGTCGACCGCCCGGTTGACCGGCAGTACCCGAGAGTAGGGTACTTTCAGTCGGTCGACCGGCCTAGTTAGCTAGTCATTGTTCACGTTTTGTGTACATCGGTCTACCGGTCTGGTCGACCGACTACTGGTCCGGTCGACACCACCAGCAGTGCTGGCTAAAATTTCAGAACTTAAAACTTGGACATTTTAACTCTAATAAAATACCATAAAATCCTATAAATTTCACAAAAAAAAGTTCTTATAAGATATTTGAATAACAAATATGTGTGACTAAAAATCAACACATATTACAAACTATTTGAACTATTTTTGTGATATAGACATTAGGCTTATACACAAAAAATCGTATTTTTCAAAAATCAAACTTTGAAATGGAAATCCGATTTTTTTCCAAACTTGTATAAATACAAAAACATGATATTTAAATACATTTGAAGCATATTGTGTATGGATAGAATCCAATACACATGTAAGAGATATATCTATATTTTTGACATGAAATCAAAAAATAAGTTTTGTTAATTACAAAACTTTAAACACATGAATAGGATCATCAAAATAAGTTTTTCTAAATATATGAAGCATATATGTATATAGATCAAATCTAATATATATTAAATCATGTAAACTTGTTTTGATTCTATCTATTCATGAAAATCATATGTATGTCTATTCAAAATCTAAAACCGGTTAAACTGAAAATCAAACTTATTGAGCTTGTGTGTATGTGAACTTGAGCATATCAACACTATTTATCTTTACACAAGATCTAAACACAACTAAACTAAACACAAACCGAAGTCTTCTTGTAGAACTCTTTCTCCAAGTCGACTCGATCTAAATATGATCCAATGAGCTTGACTCCATATGAGTTCTAGATGCGATCTTGACGCGCGAGCTCTTGAATCTACATGTGTTGCTCCCAAAACTTCTTTGTTGAAGCTAAACACCTACTAATATCTTGATCAATAACTAAAACTATATAAACACAAGATCATTAGTAAAGTAACCTCATAAGTTAGTCATCATCAAAACTAAGGTGAAAGGCGTTTGGGCTAACAGTCTCCTCCTTTTTGATGATGACAAAACTTAAGAGGTTATATATATGCATCCATTAAGGATAAGCTTCCTAGAAGCTCCCCCTTAACACATGCATGATTGATAAACATATAAAAATATGTAATGAAGCTCAAGACACTAATAAAACAAAATATATGCATAAACACATAGTAAAACATGCATATATAAACCTGAATCGTTCTCCCCTTTTGTCACTCATCAATAAAGGGGTGAAGATGAATAAACAATAAACATATTTTAAAAACAAAAATTTGATACCAATAAACAAAATCAATTGAAAGAACCAATTGAAAGAATGAATTGATACCAATAAATGAACATGATATCCATTGAAAGTAAACACCAAATTTTTAGGTAAACACTATATTCATTTTGCAATAAAGATACCAAATTGAAAATAATACCAATTTAAAATTATTGATACCAATATTGAAAATGTAAGCATATACCAAAGCAAAATATCATAAAGAGTGGGAGTAAGAAACCAATTGAAAAGTAAAACGAATTGAAAGATAAAATAAGAATTTTTCTCCCCCTTTATGAAATATCAATGAAAATAATGTATAAGCTTGTATATGATATCAATTGAAAAATAATTGACATTAAGAGCTAAATCAAGTTTAGTAAGAAATAATTTGTGCTAGAGATGTATGGCATATATGTTTAAAACACAAGAAAATATCTATATATATGTATCAAAGCAGTATAATGTTACTTTAGATATGATCCATACATATGTAGAAACCAGGAGTATATAAAAATGAATTTTGATACCAATTGAAATCAAATTTTAGTTGTCAAAATAAATGTTGGTACCACTTGTAAATAAATAAAAAAATTTAAGATACCAATAGTAGATTTTAATGTCAATAGAATGTGAATTGATACCAATTTTAAGTACCAATTGAAATGAAGCATGAAATACATCTTGATACCAAAAAAAAATATAAATACCAATTGTAAATTAATGCAAAAGCTTATAAAGATACCAATTAATATTTAGAAATAAAATCAAGATTAACATTAAACATAATTTGTGCTTTTAGAAGACATTGTAAAATAAGCACAGTCAAATCATATATATATATATATGTATGAAAATAAAAATATCAATTGAAATTGATACTATTTGAAATTTAAATTATACATATATAAGAAAACACATATGAGTAAACAAAAATAGAGTTCCATGATGATCATTTGCATAACTCATACCTACCACCCTTTCATGCACAAATTTAAAAGATATTCAATAAGGGTGTACAAGGCATGATCGCCCAACCATCCGCCCTTAGAAGGTAGGGGTTTTCAAAAATATAATTTGAAAATAATTCAACATATTTGAAAATTACTACCAATTGAAGAATAAATGCTAGTTTAAAGATGATTTTGAAAACTAGTATTAAATCCTTCAAAATTAAATACGCTTCAAGGTATATATATGTTTTATTGAAACTAAAAGTATACATACATATCCCAAACATAAATGAGTCCAAAAATTTTTTGCATGAAAAGCAAGTGACTCTAGGATAAATATGTATATCCAATAGTTTTAGACAAAATTAACATATACATGAAAATAAACACATTTTTATGAAAACATGTACAAAAATATAAAAACAAGTAAAGATGCAAGAATCATCAAAACTAGGTTATACATGTACATATAATTAGCACAAATGAGTAATGAGGCACAAACATATGATAATCAAGTGTAACTCAGTATTTGTACAAGTATAAACACAAATTTTAATAAAAATTCCATCTAAACATGTAACTAAAACATGAAGTGCAAAAACATAAACAAACATGATTATTAGGGTAAATACACGTGCTTTAGAGATAGGATATACATAATAGCCAAACAATGATGAGAACACAAAATATGAAACTATATGAATATGGGTGTATCTCAAATACTACATATGTATATCACAAGTCTAATTATCATGGCATTTAACATAATAATCATGAAAAACCAAAACATGCTAAAAATATTAAAAGCAAGAAACTAAAAATGAGTTAGAGATAGATACCAAAACCAATAGGGCTAATCTCTAGGTCTCTAAACCATGGTGGTCCTTCCACCAAACATTCTTGAAGGTGATGCATCCAATGTAATATCTATCAAGCTCAAACGCATCCACCATCAAGGCACCAAAACCCTCACGTCAGGCGAGAGCCCACACCTATATCAAATACAATAGGGGTGGATTTTGGTACTCATACCTTTTTAGATCCATGGGGTTAGCTCCTTTCCTAACCCAAATAAACTTGTTTACAAAATTTGAATCATTTCTATCATAAAAAAACTTTGCAAAGTGGCCCTTACGTCCATAATGTGTACAAGTGTACACATAAGCATACATGGAATCATGTGTGTGAGCATGATGAACATGTGTATGCCGTGTTTTGTGTGCATGCATATGAGGAGCAAGTTTAATGTGAAATATGGATTCCAATCGTGTGTGGTTCATGGCATATTAGATCAAAGTGGAGCCCAAACAATCTAAACTCTTTTTCAAAGCACATATATCACTTTCGATAATTGAAGAAGATGTGGAGCAACCAACATGTTTATCAATAGAACAAAAGGCAATAGAAACATGACAAACATGAGCATCAACATTATTTTTCAAAGAAGTATTTCCTTTGAAATTAAATCTAGCTCTTTTGAAATTGAAACAATTTTATTTTTCAAAGAATCATTCTGTTTTAAAACAATTTCAAGTTTTGAAGACAAAACCTCATTTTTCTTCAAAACAATGTCAAAATCATTTCTATTTTTCAAAATTTTATTTTTCTTTAAAACAAGATCAAGTTGGGCTTTCAAGGAGTCTCTTTCACTTGAAATCTCAACTTTCTCTTGTAAAATCATATTTAGTTTTGAACACAAATCCTTATTTTTTATTTAATTTAAAACTTTTTTAAAAGTTTGTATTTTTCCAGCAAGTTTTCACAAAATAATGAAAGTTCTTCATTTAAGGCATCGACATCCATATTGTCATCACTTGAAGAACTAGCACTATCATCTAGTTGAGTGTCCGAGTTTACCTCAAGGGAGTCATTACCTTGGACCATGTAGCAAATTTGGTCGGACTCATCTTCATTAGATTCTTTTTCCACATAGTTTGTCGTTTGTAGCTTGGGAGAGGTCAATGTATTCCATACTGCAAAAGCGGAATCACAATAAGAAACCATAGATAAATATTCTTTGCTAAGAGAATACTTTAGTGCATCTAGGGCTTGTGCATTAGCCTCAATGTACTTGTCATTATCAAAATAGGTTTTCTTGGTAGTGCCAAGATAAACATGCATTCTTAGGGTTTTAAGGTACATGGATATCTTAACTTTCCAAATATCAATGTTGGTAGCATCATACATGGGAGGCGTCATGAAATCCATGAGTGTATAATATGTGTGCAAATGCAAATCTAGATTAGCAAGCCAAGATCTCACTGTTAGGTGGTTAAACCTAATATCAGGAGCGTAGGTTCTGATACCAATTGAAAATATACCTAGAGGGGGGTGAATAGGTGTATTAGCTAATCTAATGCAAATGATGCAGAATTAAAACTTAATTGCAACACACTATGTATAACCAAGAGTGTAGCCAAATTCCTCGTGAAGGGCTCTGGACTATCTCCTCTTGATTTCTTTGAATAAAAGTTGAGGTGCTTTATGAAGCTCTCTTGGCTCAATACAAGTATGCGCGCACAAACAATACCAAACACATAAGTGATATGAACAATGTAAAGCAATACAAGATATAAGAGAGATAGAGTTTAGAGATAGTGGATCAAACGCAAACACCAAGATATGTTTCGAGGTTCGAGCAACTGCTCTACGTCCCCGCCTTCACACAGAAGGATTTCCACTATGTCCATACAGGACCTCTCACACAGGGAACCTCCACCGGAGGAATCAGCAATTACAAAGTTAGGAGTACATAACTCCTCTCTCTACCACAACTACCTCTACACAAGAGGCAAGGCACAAAGGCAAAATAACAATCACCTCTACACAAGAGGGATAAAGGCACAAAGCCAAACTCTACCACAATCACCTCTTCACAAGAGGGATAATCACAAACTCAAAGCACAACCACCTCTACACAAGAGGGATATGCACAAAATCAAAGCAAAAGAAAGATTACAACTTGGTGATCTCAATAGACCACAAACAATATTTCTCACAAAAAACAAGATCCTATAGATAGGATAGAGATGATAGCTCAAGTGTGATAAAACAAGGTGTTTGGAAAACAAATCACAAAGAAAACTACTTGAAAAAAATACTATATAGAGATAGAAATGAAGATCAAAATCAAATTTTCCAAATACTCTATTTTTCTTTGATTTTTTCAACCATTGAAAACAAAATAAAAATAAACTTTGAGACATAAAAACTCTTTAAAATCTTGCTGCAAAACACTTGTAAGATGGGAAGAAAAACTCTCTAAATTCTTGTTGAAAACAGCCCAAGAGATGGCTTATTTATAGCCTCTCAAATAAAAGAGCTATTGGCAGCTGGAAAGGTCAGAAATGACCTTCTGGTTGATCGGCCGATTGACTGACCTAACGGTCATATTTCTGACCGTTGTGCCTTCGGTCGACCGGTCACAGCCTGTCGGTCAACCGTCCGGTCGACCGGCAGTACCCGAAAGTGGGGTACTTTCAATCAGTCGACTGCACGGTCGACCGGCCTACTTGGCTAGTCCTTGTGCACGTTTCGTGCACATCGGTCGACCGGTCCGGTCGACCGACCACTGGTCCAGTCGACCGCCAGCAGTTCTGACTGGAATTTCAGAACTTAAAACTTGGACATTTTAACTCCAATAAAATCCCATAAAATCCTATAAATTTCACAAAAATAAGTTATTGTAAGATATTTGAATAACAAATATGTGTGACAAAAATCAACACATATTATAAACTATTTGAACTATTTTTGTGATATAGAAATTAGGCTTAAACCCAAAAACCGTATTTTCTGAAAAATCAAACTTTGAAATGGAAATCCGATTTTTTCAAACTTGTATAAATACAAAAACATGATATTTAAAACATATTTGAAGTATCTTCTGTATAGATAGAATTTAGCACACATGTAAGAGATATATCCATGTTTTTGACATGAAATCTAAAAAAGTTTTTTTAAATACAAAACTCTAATCACATGAATAGGATTATCAAAATAAGTTTTTCTAAATATATGAAGCATATATGTATATAGATCAAATCTAATATACATTAAACCATATAAACTTATTTTGATTCTATCTATTCATGAAGACCATATGTATGTTGTTGACACTTTAAAAAAGGACAAGATTCTTACTGGCCTGAACAATGTCTAAACTTGTTGACATTTATAAAAGACAAGTAACAGACAAGCTGACGACCAGTTCTGTACCCATCTCTGAGGGACAAAGCAGCAATTTGGACTCTACTGATCCAGTGAAGCAGACAGTGAGCCTAGATTGTCTCTGAAGAGACCTAAGCAGGTCTAAGATGCTAGGTTAGCTCAACACTTAGCATCACATGAGCCCAAAGGGATAGCCTCGCCTGAGAGGCTAAGATGGTCCAACTTCGCCTTGAAGCCATTCAAAGCTCCGTCAGGGAGCTAACTTATAGTTTCGCCTGAAGTACTCAGTTAACTTCGCAGAGAGTTAGCTTCGCTCGAAGCTACATGCAACCGCACAGAAGGATGTTTGGTAGCTTCGCCACAGATATTATCTAGCTCCACTGAAGAGCTTTCTTCTGATTTCGCCAGATGCTTCTTCCAGCTCCGCAGCGAGCTCGACACAGTAACTCCGCTGCGGGTCTGTTATGGTCAACCTTTGACCAATTAAATCTCCAGATGAGATCAAATCAATTCAGGATCGAGATCAAATCTAATCAAGATCAAATCTGAGATCAAATTTGGCAGTTGCTTGCCATAATCTCTTGACTCTCCTAAAACAAGTAAGAAGATCAGGGAAGTTCTTCCAATTATATGGAAAGAATCAAAACAGATCAGGAGACCGACCTACCTGCTATTCCTAACTTCGCAGAAGCTGATTCTAGCCTCGCGGCAAGGCTACTTTTCAATTTAAACAGATTAATTCAATCTGTTTTCAGATTTTCAAGGGATAATTATACCCCTGCTCTCCTTATAAATAGCCCACCAGAGGAACAAGGAGGACACACACACGAGGCTGAAAAACAGAGAGAGAGGCTAAACAAAGATCTATTCTCTTGCTTCCAATAATTCAGAGAATTTAGAGAACTACTTCTCTAATCAGGGTGCTGATACCCTAATACCTTCCTCTCAAGGAATTTTCAGAACCAGGCGGAATTCCTAAGTGGAGGCAGTTTGAGAAGTAACAAGAGGGTTCTACCAACCTTCTATTCTCCGATTCCCCGAACCAGGCAAGAAGGGAATCCTATCGATCGCATCGTCAAAGGGACAAAGTGGTCGCGCGCTGACCAGACTCCTATCGGCACACTTCTCTAGAATCTCAGAGGAGATCTACTTATAATCTTTTTAGAATACTTGTAATTTAGCTCCTCGACCTTTTTTTGTAAGTTTTCCCCTTTGCAAAATCAATGGAAAACAAGATGGCAACTCTGCTGGGGATTGATTTCTCCACTGCTGAGAATCAAGTGTCACAATGCGACAACAGACCTTCGGGTCTATCTCTGAATTTAAGGAAGCCGGTGTAGCCAGAGCCCCTCTGGCTAAATCTTCAAAGCAAGTCTCTGCGGAGACAGACGAGGCTCTCTGCGAGCCTACCGCGGTCCTCTGGCGCAACAAGGAAGCAGGCCCGCAATGCAAGCCTATCACTTTCGAGAACCTGGTCGTTCACTTCGACCAAAGAAAATTTGAAGAAGTCCTCTCTGGGGGTGGTCTAATGCTCCATGCACGGAAGTATAGAAAGGTCTACATGGCCAAGGTTTCAAAACAAAAACCAGAAGCAGAATCCTGCCAACACCCCTCAGCCTCACGTGTGGCTAGTCAGGTTCCCTGCGAACCTAGGTCTCCTTTGTCAAAGCAGATGTGGAGGCCAAAGCAGAAGGCTCTGTATAAAGCCTCAGGCGTAGCTACGCCACCAGTTCGTCTCTCTTGCGAAGAAAAAGGCAAGATGTATGTCTGCCCCAACAAGGCTGCTAGCCGCGAAGTCACAGCGGCGACCAGGAGTTAGATTAGTTCCATGACTACCGTCTCTTCAATTTCAGTTCCTCTGGCTGGTCCAGGCTGATGAGAGGGCAAGTCGTGATACAAAGCATCCAACTCAGCAGCATCCGCCGCAGTCGAAGTACTTACTTTACCCCTGGATCCCTCAGGAAGATGGGTGGGCTCTCTTGAAGTCGATGCACCCGAAGGCGGAACACCTACAATAAGACTTTGTTTAGGCAAGGCATAATAAATAGCAGGAGTCAAAAGGTCAAAGTAATACCAAAAGGTGATGTTGCCTCAATCGTCTTGACGGCTGCATCAATCCCTGCGGGCTCCATCGGAAAATTTTTGGCGGAATCAACACGAATGGACGGCCCACCTTCACTTGCCGACCCCCGTGGTCCACCCAAAAGAGATAGAAGCTACGGGACTTCCTTTTGAAGTCCCAGCGCCCGAAGGACCTACATCAGCCGCATCATCTCCCGACTCTTCTGAGACGGCGAAATAGCCAGCCTCATCGCCCTCCTTATAAGTAAACAAGGGATCATAATGCTCCCCTTGTTCTCTAGTAGCTTCAGCTCTCGGGCTTCTCACCGCCTCAGTTCCTGAATCATAAAGAAAACAATGAGCTACATGGAACACATAAAACGTATATTACAAGAACGGAGCTGATCTTACCCGGTCCGGAGCGGCTTTACCAGTAGTCGGCTTAGGAACCGACAATTTAATCACTAATGGGGCAGGAGGAGGAGGCGCTACAGATAATTCACCCTCTGCAACAACCGTCAGACCGTAGTGACGAGGCTTCTTCACTACCCTCTTCCTACGAGATCTACCCTCCCGCTTTTGCTTGAAGTGGACGTCAGGATCTTCTTCCTCCACTTCTTCCACATCAGCATGTTCTATGGGGGCCGTGCCTACCCCACCGGAAGCAGTTGCTGGAGCCTCAGCACCCGTATCCGCTTCAAAGTAAGGACTTCCTGCATCAGAGGCTTCGCTATCATCGACAATAATGAATTCCCCGAGGCCTGGAACGCGGACCCTCTTACCCTCGCTCTTCTCAGTGACCTTTCGCTTCAGCCGCTGAGAGATTAACTTCACACCAGAGGAATTAATAGAAAATCCAGTGGGTGTAGAGTTTGAAGTTTATACCACTGGCAGAATCCCAGGGTCGTCAGAAGGTTCGGAGTCCTTAGCGGCATGCACAGCCGCGCCTCGGTGCGGCCAACAATGAAGAACCGCCAGGCACGAGCTCCATTGATTAGGCTCCCCACGAAGGCCAGACTGCCGTTTGGGTTACCCACATACAGTTGGTCATACCCAAACTGGCGGGCAAACCGGCTAGGAGCATAAGGCTCCAGGTAGCAGGTGTCCCCGCTTCTGTACAACAAGTGTGATGGCCGGATGCTAACTAGCCACTCGAAGATCCCCCGACTCAATGATGTCTGCCTTTCTCTGACATCCTTGAATTCTTCACCATAACCCGCGTCGCGAATGTAGGGGAAGCATCGGAAAAGGCTATAGGCATCGTGACGGCACGCAGCTTACGAACCGCAGCCACGTAAGTCTTCGACCATGAACACCCCTCGAATCGACGAAGAAGTGCCATTCGAACACCTTCTTGGGGTTCCTCTCCGGCCTGGATGTTGGAAGGGCAGTGAAGGGCGAACCATGCCATTAGATAAGTGTATGGCAGACTTATTATGGGGTTTGGTCCGTCGCAGGGCAAAATAGTCCCCTTTCCCCGCTTCGTCGTTGGTGGCCTACAGAAAGCCTCCGTCAACGTGCGAAGGCCTCTCTGAATACAGCACACCATGGCTGGAAGAAGTCCAAGAGAACGACCATGGACTAGACGAACTGCAGGCAATAAGACAGTCGGATGAATGACATCACCAGATGAAGACGGCACCACACATCTCTTCAACCAGACCGTCAAGAAACCAGCCAGAAGTGCCTTCCGGGACGTCGGTTGACGAGCCTGGTGGTGGAAACTCTGAAGAATATTGCCTTTCTCATAGGGGCCATCATCTTCTTTCGGAATTAGATCCCCTTGAGAATGCTCTTGCATCCGGCGAAAGATGTCTTCATCTGCAACTCCACAATGAGCCGCTTCAGGAGTATTTTCCATGTCAGGGAACAAATAATTTCCCCAGCTCTTTAAACTGCATGAAGCCCCCTTATGGCCCCCATGCATACTGGAACAAATGTAGAGGTGGCACATCAATTCCCGGTAGGTCTCAAGCAAAGCAGGCTCCTGCTTCTCCAGAAGTGCCAATTTCGCTTTGCACGGGAAATATTCTTCATTTGGGAGAGACCCCAAAGGTAAATCAGAGACTTCCCACATCTCGTGCAGAGCCATACCCAATTCGCCAACAGGGGTGAAGAAGGTCCCTGTAGCCGGACAATATAACTCAAGGATGGCGTAGAAGTTCGCTACGCTCATCTGAATACCATAACAGGTCGCCCTGACGGCCTCATAAAGTCTCAGCCTCTCCAGATCCTCCTCAAAATGAGCAAAGACATATAGAGTCAAGTCCCTCCACCATACCTTCGGAGGGTGAATCCACCCTGGAGTCCTAAAATCAGTGGCTAGATAGTTGCCACGAACTTTAAAGAATTGATTTCTAAAGGTCTGAGCCACCGCAGGATTTTCTCCCACTGGGATGTCTGGCAGTACATTCCCAGGGTGGAGACCCAATATGCAGCAAGGAGGACCCGTCCTTGTGTAACCGGGTGAGGGAATTATCAACTTCCCTACGTGAATGGATTCAGTAGTCCGACTCACTTGCCACTGCATCTTCTGAGCCCTCGTCACGCATTGAAAGAAGGATAAGGGAAAATGTCGCTTGCTAGACGGGAGATAGAACTTCTCACCATCTAATTTGAAAATCCACTGCCCCTCTCCGGCTAGCAGCTGGCGATCATGGTCTGGCGCTACATCTCCGAACATGAAGCCGGGCTTCCGATAGATTCTTCGGTCAGAATCTTTAAGGGGAGCAGTAGTTAAGATGCTCCTCATGGTGCGTTGATCCCCACCATGAATAAGTGTATCCCGAGCAGGAGAGCTTCGCTCGCTGAATAGTGAAGCCTGTCCTTGAAACTGCAGACTGACATTACCATCTAGCCCCCTGGCTGTGCCAAAGAGACTGTTCAGAGGACCAGGAGTATAGTGCACTGTAAGAACAAAGAGAAACTATGGTTAGTTCATCAGCCAAACAAGAGCGAAAACAAGAATGCAATTTTTGTTAAGGCATAGCCTTGCTCTCCAAGCGAAGCTGGCCTAATGATAGCTTCGCCCTGAAGCTTAGCTTCATAGTTGCAGCGTAACTCCGCACTCCACACGAAGGTAGGATGCAGGAAATGCCAAAGTGTTAGCTTCGCTCTGGAAGCTTAGCCTCGAACAACAGAATGCGACGAAGTCCCAGGGACTAACTTCGCTAGAAGAATACTGCTACTTAAAAAATTATTTTAAGGGCATTAAGGTCCTTTTCAGTTACACTCCAAAGGCTAGCTTCGCACCCTATCATTCAATAGGATGTGAACTGCCTAAGGGATAGCTTCGCCTGGAAGCTTGAAGAAGAGACCCTTCAGTTCTTAAAATTTCCAATCAAGAAATAAAGGGAAATTTAGGGAATTGAACTCCCTAAGATCACCAAATCATGATTGATCGCTCTGGGTTCATCGGAAGATAGCCATAAATCGGCTTTAAAAGAGAGATGAAAATCTCTAATCAAAAGGGAAAAATCCCTACCAGCGATAGGTCGTTCGATGATCGGAGGAGGAGAAGACCCTCCGTCGTAGAGGTTGCGACCGACTGCTAGCCGTGAAGTCACAGCGGCGACCATACCTTCGTCCACTTCAAGAGCGGTAACGCCTCGCGCCAGCCTCGTTCTCATGAGCGAAGCTACTGTACCACAAGGTACGCATGATCTTCATAGCCACGAAGCTGGAACCAAATACCACAGTGTGCTTCGTTCCCCAGTTCTTCAAGTATTAAGTTCGCTCTTCGTAACAAAGCTAAGGGATTATCCCTAAGTGCTGATAGCGGTGCTTATGCAGCTTCAGCGCCCAAGGGCGTTTCCAAAGCTTTTAGCCGCGAATTTAGAGCCAAAGCACTATCTAAGGCTAATCACCATCGCAGCAGCGTAGCGGATAAAGCACACAGCGTGCTCCGCTCCCCAGTCTATCAAGCGCTAAGCTCGCGCTTTGTAGCGGAGCTAAGGGATCGTCCCTAAGTGTTGACAGCGGTGCTTATGCAGCTCCAACATCCAAGGATATTCCCAAGGTTCTTAGCCGTGAAGGTAGAGCTGAAGCAGTATTTAGTGCTAATCCCCTCTGCGGTAAAAGGAGCAGGACATCGTCCTATGCGCAATCCAACAGAGCCTCTGCGCTCGACGTTTAGGCCCTACTTGGTCTGACTTGCGGGAATTCTTGACAAGCAAACGGAAGTCAGAATCTTTCCAAACTTCTTCCTCCTGTTGTCAACAAGTGGGATGTCAGTTGGTGACAGTCCACTCAGTCCATTGCCGGCTAGAACCAATCCCCGCCACTCCTCCAGGCCAACAATCAGTTTTTGATCGACTGTCGGTGCAAGCTCCGGTAAAACATCGCAAAAGGAGTGTATCGCGAGATTTACCCTCTGTATCCGTTAACATGACCGAAGAGGACGAGAAATGCGCAGGGGCAGACAAGCATTCCATGACACTCCCTACAGTTCCCCAGATCCGGTTATAGCCCGGGCTTGGGCGAAGTCTTTGTACGCGAAGAAGGTGTCTTCTGCAACACCAGATCTAGGGTTGCAATACCCTACAGCTATGAACAGCCATCTTCCTCAACTGCAGTAACCTCACTAGAACCAATCAAAGGATCAGTCTAATGGTCTGATGAAGAGGACGGAGACAGTAGGTATGCCTCTTCGGTGACAGTTAGCTCAGTGCGAACAGACAAAGTATCAGTGAACATGACTGATAACGGTAATGATGACCTTCATCGACGCTTGGAAGCTCAGGAGTAAACTTTCAAGACCCAGCAAGAAGCTTTGGACAACATTCAATAGATGCTCGCTCAACTCCTCAATAACCGGAATAATAATGATACCGGGAGTAATCATGATGAGGAAGAACATCTTAGCAATGAACAACCAAGGACGGAGAAGTCGAAGGAGGGTTCTTCTTTTGACGCTGAAGTCCTTAAAGGCATCCAAGCTTAAATCGCATCCCTAACTCAGAGGGATGAATTAAAGAAAGTAGGGGCAGTCCGTCCTTACCCGCTGGAGTGGAATTCAGTGCTATACCCACCAAAGTTCAAACCACCAATGTTACATACGTACGATGGTAAGAGCTCGCCAAACCAGCACATCTACAATTTCTGGTCTCAGACCGGTAATGTTGTAGACAATGATGCTATCATGGCTAGACTATTCATTGGCACCTTAAAGGAGGTAGCATTTGACTGGTTCCGAAGTCTCCCTCCAGGCTCCGTCAATTCTTGGATTGACCTGAAAACCCAATTTTTTTCTCGTTTCTATGAGGACGATACCGAGGTAACATGGACAAGCTCCTCTCCACTGTGTAGAAGAAGGGCGACTCTGTCCGTGACTACATTGAACGGTTCAGAAACTTGTCTTTGATGTGCCCAGCAGGGATGCCATTACCCATGCTCTTACAGACGTGCATGCACAACTTCTTAGACCAAGTAGAGGTTTGCATGGGGCTGTCAAAGCCCATACTTGAAAAGAACTGGTCGAGCAAGCTTAGATAGCCGAAAAGTCGGCTAAAAAGTTTGAACCATCCACCCCTAAAAGAAAATGGGGTATGAATAATAAAGGACGTGGCGACATGGCAAAGTCTGCTCAAGCCAAAGGGAAAGAGACTATGTCTGTTGAATTCAGAGGATATTCAGTCAAAGACCAAGAAGAGCGGCTTCAATAATCAGGAGTCTAAGTTTTCTCCAAAATAATACTCCTTCAAAGACGATCAGGTGGCCACAATATTCCATTTACTCCACAAGGGGAATAAATTGAAGCTGCCGGATGCCCGACGTCCCAATGAAATAAGACGCACGAATGATCCCAAATACTGTCTCTTCCACAGGATGATTCACCATCCTACCGTTCAGCTCCGCTTTCGATCCTGCTTTGGAATAAATTCGCCGAAGAATTGTGTAAATTCGCGACTCTGGGTAGCTCTGCGTCTGGATAGCTCCACGTCTGGGTCTCCCGGCATAGATTCGCTTCCAATTGGTCTTGGAACGTCGTTCCTTTCCTGAGGCCAACAGTCTTTTGGCTAATTACGAGAAGGATTATTTCCTTTCCCGAAGTTGAAATAACTTCTTTTGCATTAACGAGGGAGATCATTCCTCATATGCGCATTTTCGAGGGGGACTATTCCCTTTCTCAAGGCTTAATAAATGCCATAAATTCGCTCGCGCTTCTATGCTTGAAGCAGCAGCGGTGTGATCAGGCCATGAGGCCTATAAATAGGATACTTAAAGTCCTCTACAGAGAAGCAGTCTGTTCATGACTTCTCCTGATTGTTCAGAGAAGGATACTCAGATCTCTGAAATAGTGGGGGTGCCCACTCTGGTCATTAACCGGCCAAGAACTGGTGAGTCTCGTTCATCCAGAGACTTCACCAATGAACTAATGACTTTAGGGAGTTTATCTCTCTTAATTTAGCTTTATCAGCTGCCTCAGGGATTGATTTCCCTTGTTCTTTATTTTGTATATGACTGTTCTATAGAGATTGGCTTAAGCCCTATTTCCCAGCTTCCCGGCGAAGCTATCATGTTCACTTGATCAAAGAAAGATCATTGCATGCTTGCCTGTTAAGTTTGCCACATAGGCAAGGACTGGGACTTAGTCTCTTCAAGTTTGAGCCAGTCTTGCCATACAGGTGGGGTTAAGACTGCGTCCCTCTGAATCAGTCTGGCTTAGCCATATAGGCGAGGCTAGGACTTGGCTTTTGCTGAGCTAACCCATCATCACTGTGCAAGCGAGGCTATCCTATGCTTAACTAAACGGCTTCTCAATCGGTTATGTCATTGCGATCTCTGAACCGGCAGATAGCCAAGTCTCATCTTTCAATCCGGCAGGACTATTTTCTTTGTCATCATATGACAAATTTTGAGCTTGGTGGCTTCTCAATCGGTTATGTCATTGCGACCTCTGAACCGGCAGATAGCCAAGTCTCATCTTTCAGTCCGGCAAGGATTATTTTCTTTGTCATCATATGACAAATTTTGAGCTTGGTGGCTTCTCAATCGGTTATGTCATTGCGACCTCTGAACAGACAGATAGCCAAGTCTCATTTTTCAGTCCGACAAGGACTATTTCTTTGTCATCTACGACAAAATTTGGAGCTTGGCGGCTTCTTAATCGGTTACGTCATTGCGACCTCTAACCGGCAGATAGCCAGGTCTCATCTTTTAGTCCAGTAAGGACTATTTTCGTAAATGGGTGCAATACAACTCGAAAGCAAGAATTCAGAAGATAAAACGAGTTGAAAATACAACAGAGGAGTTAAATAAAATCAATTTTTATTGATTCCAAAAGAGGGGTACATGAAGGCATATATTACAAGCTATGATGGTGCTTCATAGGACTTGATCCGTCCTTCAAGAGTGGCCAGCCTAGTCTTCCTCTCTTCAGCAGCCTTGATAAGCGCCTGCGACCTCAACTCGACCTCATTAAAGCTCGCTGTCTGGGCCAAGCGAGCTTCAATTTCAACCAAGGTTGCCCTCTGTGCTAGCTCCTGCCGCAAGACTTCGTCATTCTGGGCCTTAAGCTGTTCAAGCCAATCAGTTTCTTCAAGACGCACTGGTTCAGCCTTGAACAAAAGAAGATTAGCCTTCCTGATCATTTCCTTGGCCTTTTCAATTTTATCCTCAGCGTCAAGAAGAGCACTGCTAGAAGCATCTATGGCATCCCCGAGCTCTACTTTCCTTGTCTCTAAGGATTTCAAATCAGAAGAAATGGCCTTAGCAGCTTCTTGAGCGGCGAGATGAGCTTCATGCATCTAGGCAACAAGGTGCGCAAGCTGCTCGTTAACTGAAGACTCCAGATCTGAATAGCTAAACGGCGCCATTCGTCCACATCCCTCTCAAGTCTGTCCACCAGAAACTCTAATGCGGTGGCCTGGTCATCCCCTCTAAAGTCTCGGATACTGTCAATGCTTCGGGAGAGGACCACCTTTAAAGCGGAGAATGAGGTAGTCGAGCCCTTCAAGATCAAAGCAATGGATCACTTCAAGCTCTTATAAAAGCTGTTGACTAACTCGGCCACGAATTCATTTTCGGCCTCAACTACTCCCGGCAAACGAGCAACCCCTAAAGACAGAGTTTCCACTGGCTTTATTGACACTACTGTGGAAGGAATAGTAGAAGCACTGGTTGGAGTAACATGAGGGGTCGTCGGTGATCTCGGAGGAGTCCTCATTGAAACCAGTACACTAGCCACAACCGAGGTAGGACTAGTGATTATTTCCGGAAGAACTGGCTCAACCACCAGTGTTGGAGAAGTAGGACTGGTAATCACCTTCAGCTCTGCACCTGGTAAGATAGGCAGCACTGGCGAAATCGATGGCATCTCACTCACCGATATAGTTGGAAGTGAGATTGGTTCCATGACTATCGTCTCCTCAATATCAGTTCCTCTGGCTGGTCCAGGCTGATAAGAGGGCAGGTCGACTTCAATAGCCTCCATAATGTTCGGGCGAAACTGACGTTGTTGCTGCTTGACTGGCTTGACGTCAGGTTTGATATTTAGACGATGCATGGCTACTTGTGGATCAAGTCCGGGCATGTCTTAGTAGTTCCATGCGAAGACGTCTATATACTCCTTTACGAGTATTATTAATTCTTCTTTTTCCATAAGTGATAAGCTCTCACTTATAAATATGGGTTTGGGGTGATCTTGACTACCCAAGTTGGCCTGAATCACCTTATCTTTAGTAGGTGGTTCGCGCAGTTCGAACCGCTTTTTCCCATTGGAGGTCTAATTGCAGAGCCCATGGTTCTTCATCAGTAGCTTCCACTGGCTCCAATTGACTACTTGAAGTCATATTAACGGTGAGATTCTCGAACATCATTCCACACTGACATCTGAGTCCCACTCAGAGGAAGAGGCAGAATGTGATGAAGTCGGTTCGTCGTCCCTGAATTGAACCGTTGCTGGTGGTGTGGGTGTAACATATCCCAACCCCCTGCGTGTGTTATCATAGTAATTTGCAGGTTTCCCTTTTGGCACAAAGTTACACAGCAAACTACGGCTTTTTTTGAAATTCAGGCCCTCTCCATGCTTTAGGTTGTATCCCATTTTCTTCATCATATGGCGCGCTGGTCGCGCGTAATGGAAAAATTGTGGGATGTCTGAGTCTGAACTTGAATCTGTGGCTGTGAACCCTCGTGGTTGGGCTCTACCGAATATTATTGGTAATTGACCTTCTTTGGATGGAGGGATCACTAAAACGGCCCTTCTACAGATTCCATGGGTGTGCCGGATACACTTGGTCTATGTAGAGGCATGTGCAGAGAGCTATCCATAATGGATTCAAACAACCCAACACTCACAGGATAATCAAAGGAAATATTATCATTAATTACCCATTCGCTCTCCTCTTCAGAAAAGGTGTTACATTGGGGATTATTAAGACATGCTATAATTGTTCACCAATCAAAATGGCCGGCATGTCTGCTTCAGATTCTGAATCTGCCTCATTGCCAGACTTGGCTATCTGCCGGTTCAGAGGTCGCAATGATATAACTGATTGAGAAGCCACCAAGCTCAAAATTTGTCATATGATGACAAAGAAAATAGTCCTCGCCGGACTGAAAGATGAAACTTGGCTATCTGCCAGTTCAGAGGTCGCAATGACATAACCGATTGAGAAGCCACCAAGTTCAAAATTTGTCATATGATGACAAAGAAAATAGTCCTTACCGGACTGAAAGATGAGACTTGGCTATCTGCCGGTTCAGAGGTCGCAATGACATAACCGATTGAGAAGCCACCAAGCTCAAAATTGTCATATGATGACAAAGAAAATAGTACTTGCCGGACTGAAAGATGAGACTTGGCTATCTGCCGGTTCAGAGGTCGCAATGACATAACCGATTGAGAAGCCACCAAGCTCAAAATTTGTCATATGATGACAAAGAAAATAGTCCTTGCGGGACTGAAAGACGAGACTTGGCTATCTGTCGATTCAGAGGTCGCAATGACATAACCGATTGAGAAGCCACCAAGCTCAAAATTCGTCATATGATGACAAAGAAATAGTCCTTGCCGGACTGAAAAATGAGACTTGACCATCTGCCGGTTCAGAGGTCGCAATGACATAACCGATTGAGAAGCCACCAAGCTCAAAATTTAGATAGGATCTGGAAGAAATTGTCAGAGGTATATTGTTAACATGACAACCAGAAAAGTCCAGCAAAGACTGAGTGGGACATAGAAACTTGTTGGAGCTAGGAAATGAATTCCATAGAAGACCGTATGTCGGAGGTATAATGTTAACGTGACAAAAAGAACTTCAAGGGATTCTGCAAGAAATTTGTCAGAGAAAAATGAGGAGATCACTGTCATAGGTTTAATGTTAACTTAACAGCGAAACGGATGCCAGAGGTGTAGTATTAAACATAGCATGAAAAAGTCTCGTTTTCACTGAGAAAATCGGGGGGATCACTATCATAGGTTTAATGTTAACTTAACAGCGAAAATGGATGCCAGAGGTATACTATTTAAACATAGCATGGAAGGGGTCTCGTTCTCGCAGAGAGAAACGAGGAAATCACTGTCATAGGTTTAATGTTAACTTAACAGCAAAATGAATGCCAGAGGTATACTGTTAAACATAGCATGAAAAGGTTTCGTTTAAAAAAACGAGGAGATCACTGTCATAAATTTAATGTTAACTTAACAGCGAAATGGATGCCAGAGGTATACTGTTAAACATAGCATGGAAAGGTCTCGTTTAAAAAAACGAGGAGATCACTATCATAGATTTAATGTTAACTTAACAGCGAAATGGAAGCCAGAGGTATACTGTTAAACATAGCATGGAAAGGGGTCTCGTTCTCTCAGAGAGAAACGAGGAAATCACTGTCATAGATTTAATGTTAACTTAACAGCGAAATGGATGGAGAGATCTGTATATGTGGTCTTACCATTCCATGGATCAGAATTGGTAAGTGATTTTGGAGAGGGAATCAAATGGGAAGAAGTCCCTTAGGATTTTTAGCAAATCCTCAGCTGTCAACGGTTTTGATATGTCTTTACCAACTACCGTTTGAGTCGGGCTAGCCATGCTATTCCCTCAGCATGATGAGTTGTCGAGGACTTATGTTGGGCTTAAAGGCCAACATTTTCCTCTATCCTTAACCGTTAAAGGTGTTAAATCATGTGGTTAGTGCATGTAACCTTGATTCTCCCTTGAGACAACCAGTGTATGACCAGGTTCCTACAGGTTTATGGTTGTATGATCTCGTTTGGAGGAAGAGAGAGGGCTCTTTCTGCGTACCTTGGATTTGAAGGTCTTGATCAGAGGTGTAATGTTAACTTGATTATAAGAAGGATCCTTAATCAAGGATAATACTTCTTTAAGAACTTGCCATTGATCGGCATCATGAGTAAATCACCATCTGAAGTCATAAGGCGATATGCTCCGTTTGAATAGATTTTTTCTATTATAAACGGTCCTTCCCATTTAGGCTGAAATTTGCCTTTGGTTTTGTGCGTCATGATCATCGTCGTCTGACGGCTAAAACCAAATCTCCTATCTGGAAGACTCTTTGTTTGACCTTCTTATTGAAGATTTTTGAGATTCGAGCTTGATATAACTCGATGTGCTGCTGAGCTTGCAACGGCTTCTCATCTAGGGCTTCTAGCTTTTAAAGACGCAACCGATCATTGTCCTCTGATGTGATCTTAGTCATTAAAGCGACTCTCGCAGTGACGGTATCTGGATTTCCAACAGTATGACTGCTTCACACCCGTATACCAGGAAAAAGGCGTATTGCCTGTCGGGGTCCGAACCGTGATTCGGTAGGCCCAAAGACATTCACCAAGCTTTTCGTCCCAATCTCGCTTGCTCAAGGAGACGAACTTTTTGAGTAACTTGATGATCGTCTTGTTGAATGCTTCCGCCAAGCCGTTAGCGGCGGGATTATAGGCAGTTGAAGCCACATTCTGAATTTGGTATTTATCGCAGAATCGATAGAATACCTGGCTTATGAATTGGGGACCGTTATCATGGATGATCCGCCTAGGGATACCAAATCGATGGATGACATGGTGTTTGATGAAATTAATCACGTTAGAAGTTTTGACTTCAACCAGTGGTATGGCTTCTGCCCACTTTGAAAAGTAATCGGTTATTGCCAGGACAAACCGGTGACCTCTTATTGAAGAGGGGCTGATTGGCCCTACGACATCGATTCCCCATGCTTCAAATGGCCATGAAGCAACAGTTGGGTGGAGAAACTCTGAGGGCTGATGTATGAAGTCCGCATGAATTTGGCATGCTTTACACCTTCGTGCATATTGGATGGCATCGGCTATCATGGTTGGCCAATAATATCCAAGCCTATGCAATCTGTCTTTAAGTTTTGGACCTGGCTGAAGGCTCCGCATATGCCATCGTGTGCTTCTTTAAGCACTTCTTGTGCCTCTGAATTAGAGAGGCAACGGAGGAGGACACCGTCGTATGAACGACGGTAAGTGTCTTCAAATTTGGATCATAGTAAAAACGAGAGACCTTCGTCTGATAGATGCCGCTTCTTTGGGATTGTCTGGCAGCAGACCATGTAGAGCATAGTCAATAAAAAGAAATCGCCAATCTCTTGGCTCCAGCTCCATCGAGATATTATAGACCTCTCTGGTTCTTAACATATGTTTAGAGCAGACAAGGTGTCAGTCGCCACTGTAAGGTGATACTCAGTGTCGGCTGGCAAGGCTAGTGTTGTTGCTAATGCAGCAAGAGTATCTGCCTTAGTATTCTGAGATTGAGATACGTGCCCGATGTAAAAGCCATCAAACAAATTAGCCAATTCGATGACTGTGTGATAATAAGGCACCAAATCCTCGTGACGGACCTCGTATTCGCTTTTAACCTGATTGATAATCAGTTTTGAATCACCGTAAGCTTCAAGGTAGCGTACCCCCATTCCGTGGGCGAGCTGAAGACCAATCAGTAGAGCATTATATTCTGCTACATTGTTAGAGCATGATTCCGTCAGAGAAAATGCTCTAGGAAGGACGTGATTTTGTGGAGAGATAAACACAACCCCCACGCCGGCAATGATCCTACCTTTAGGGCCTATTCGTAATGCTCCATCAAGAACATCTGCCAAACTTCATCCTCTGAGGTTACATTGGACTCGATGACTTCATCTGGAATATCTTCATGAAGTTTTGAGTTTTCCGAATCGGATGAGCAGCCAAGAACCTGCAAGGGCCTGGCCTTTAACCGCCTTTTGAGGGATAAAGATCATGTCGTATTGAGACAAAAGAAGAGCCCATTTAGCTAATCTTGAATTCAATGATCCTGGCTTCGTCATGAGAAGACACAAAGGATTCACTCTGGAGATGACATGTATGGTTTGGCCGACCAAATAATGTCGTGTCTTCTGAACGGCAAAGACAAGAGCTAAGCACTCCTTCTCAATAGGGTTGTAGCGAGATTCCGCTCCTATCAGAATCCTGCTCAGATAATAAATGGCCTGTTCGTGACCAATGTCGTCTTTTGAGCAAGCAGGGCACCAAGAGAATGGTCCATAGATTTCACATAGAGCAAGAATGGTTTTCCTGATGTGGGAGCTACCAAGACTGGAGGTTTTGTGAGATATGTCTTGATATCCTCATAAGCTTCCTGACAAGCTTGATCCCATACAAAGGAAGCACCCTTTTTTCATGAGTCGGGTGAACGTTGACAGCGGCGGAGAGATTTGCGATGAATCTTCTGATATAAGCTAGTCTACCTTGCAAGCCTCTAAGCTCTTTGAGGTTCCTAGGTGGGTGCATGTATTGAATGGCTTTGACTTTGTCTGGGTCAAGATGAATTCCTTTTGATGTAACAATAAACCCAAGGAACTTGCCACTCGAAACTCCCAACAAGGATTTTGTCGGATTCATTTTCAGTTGATTAGCCCGCATTATGTCGAACATCGTTCTCAAGTCACGAAGATGGTCATTCTTATTGCGGCTTTTGACAGCAATGTCGCGACATAGCATTCTACCGTTTTCTTTTTTCGGAGATGATCGCGGAAGATTGTACTCATTGCCCGCTGATAGGTTGCTCCGGCATTCTTCAGCCCGAATGGCATCACAGTGTAACAGTATACCCCCATTGGCGTTCGGAACAAAGTATGCTTCTTGTCGTTGGGATACATCTTAATCTGGTTGTACCCTGAAAAGCCGTCCATGAAAGACATTCTTTCAAATCCACAGGTATTGTCAATCATGACATCGGTGATGGGCAATGGAATTCGTCTTTAGGACAAGCTGTATTGAGATCACGGTAGTCGATGCAGATCCATAGTTTCCATTCTTCTTGAGGATGGGAACGATATTAACAACCCAATCTGGATGTTGTTCCTCCCGTATGAAGCCACATGCGATGAGCTTATGAACTTCAACTTCAATAGCCTCCATAATATTCGGGCGAAACCGATCACCAGATCATGATTGATTGCTCTGGGTTCATCGGAAGATAGCCAGAAATCGGCTTTAAAAGAGAGATGAAAATCTCTGATCAAAAGGGAAAAATCCCTACCAGGGATAGGTCGTTTCGATGATCGGAGGAGGAGAAGGACCCTCCGTCGTAGAGGTTGCGACCTCTTTTCCTGCTCGTCTCTTGGGAGCCATTGAAGAACTGAAAAGGTTCTTGAATTCTTGAACGAAGAAGAAGAGGAAGAGAGAGTCAAAGTTCTCTGAAAATTCAAAGAGAAGTGTCTTCTCTTTCAAGCACGATCAGGCTTTTATAGCTGATGATTCCTAAACGACGCCTCGAAAAGAGCGCAGGCAGTCGTTTCAAATTAATTTAAAACGGCGCCTAAAGCGCCTTCCGAGAAGCGTTACTTCAGCCTCACTAAGGGCTAACTCCGCCGTAAGTCTAGTACTGACTTAGCGCGACGCATGAATAACTTCGCTAAAAAACATGCCTTAGCTCCGCTAAAAGCACAGCCCGAGCTTCGCAGAGAATTCATGCTAGCTTCGCTGGAAGCTCGTTCCTGATTCAGATAGGATCCTGTCTTTAACTTCGCATGAAGTTTAGCTCCGCCGGTCCACTTTAAGTGTTCTCGAATCGAAAAGAAGGAGAAGCGAAGCAGATAAGTAGAAAGTAAACTTTTATTGATTTAAAAGGGAAGGTACATTGATACTACTACATCAAGGTTGTGTTTCGTATAACAGAATTATTTGCTCCAAAGGCATACAAGTGGTCCTGTCTACTTCCAAGCCAAACCAACTGGACACGAAAGGCCTTCCTCTTGCACAAGACCGTATCCTTCGCATAATGGCAGATTTTGCCATCAAGGAGCTGGATCGTCTTTGATGAAAATTGGCAAAGGACCGGTTGCTACCAGAAAGCTGGATCTTCTTTGATGAAATTGGCAAAGGACCCGAGACCTTACAGGCGACGTCCGCTTTCCGAAGTGGATCATCTCGGATAAGCGACTACCAGCCCCGGATCATCTCGGATAAGCGACTACCAACCTCCTCTGGGAACACACATCAGCTGCCCCAGTTTGTTCCTCCTGCTTAAGATTTAAAGTTTCAACTAGAAAAGCAAGAGGCAACTTTCTGATCTCTTTCATCAAGATAAAAGACTGGCGAGCATAGCTCACTGTAATGCAAACTGAAATAAGTTAGCAGTAAGTCAAAGGAGAAGCTGCAAAAGTGAAATGCAAAATCAAATTCTTTGGGTGAAGCAATTTATATCTGATTCAGTTGCAATTTAAGGATGGATTTCAGTTTCAGTTAAGCAGAGGATAGCCTCGCTTGCACAGTGATGATGGGTTAGCTCAGCAAAAGCCAAGTCCTAGCCTCGCCTATATGGCTAAGCCAGACTAATTCAGAGGGACGCAGTCTTAACCCCACCTGTGTGGCAAGACTGGCTCAAACTTGAAGAGACTAAGTCCCAGTCCTTGCCTATGTGGCGAACTTAACAGGCAAGCATGCAATGATCTTTCTTTGATCAAGTGAACATGATAGCTTCGCCGGGAAGCTGGGAAATAGGGCTTAAGCCAATCTCTACAGAACAGTCAGACACAAAATAAGACAAAGGAAATCAATCCCTGAGGCACTGATAAAGCTAAATTAAGGGAGATAAACTCCGGCCTCATGGCCTGATCACACCGCTGCTGCTTCAAGCATAGAAGCGCGAGCGAATTTAAGGCATTTACTGAGCCTTGAGAAAGGGAATAGTCCCCCTTCGGAAATGCGCATAGGAGGAATGATCTCCCTCGTTAATGCAAAAGAAGTTATTTCAACTTCGGAAAAGGAAATAATCCTTCTCGTAATTAGCCAAAAGACTGTTGGCCTTAGGAAAGGAACGACGTTCCAAGACCAATTGAAAGCGAATCTACGCCGGGAGACCCAGATGCAGAGCTACCCAGACGCGAAGCTACCCAGAGTCGCGAATTTACACAATTCTTCGGTGAATTTATCCCAAAGCAGGATCGAAAGCGGAGCTGAACTCAACCACCATGGCGACGTTCGTACTTCACATACCATCAAACAAAGCAATTCAAAGTATTTCGAAGCCTGAACCATTCCATTGCAGACTTTCGAAAACTTTGTAGGGGGTCTTGTTGACACTTTAAAAACAAGATTCTTACTGGCCTGAATAATGTCTAAACTTGTTGACATTTATAAAAGACAAGTGACAGACAAGCTGACGACCAGTTTTCTGTACCCATCTCTGAGGGACAAAGCAGCAACTAGTCCTCTGCAGAGAAGCAGTTTGTTCATGACTTCTCCTGATTGTTCAGAGAAGGATACTCAGATCTCTGAAATAGTGGGGGTGCCCACTCTGGTCATTAACCGGCCAAGAACTGGTGAGTCTCGGTCATCCAGAAACTTCACCAATGAACTAATGACTTTAGGGAGTTTATCTCCCTTAATTTAGCTTTATCAGCTACCTTAGGGATTGATTTTCCTTGTTCTTTATTTTGTGTCTGACTGTTCTGTAGAGATTGGCTTAAGCCCTATTTCCCAGCTTCCCGGCGAAGCTATCATGTTCACTTGATCAAAGAAAGATCATTGTATGCTTGCCTATTAAGTTCGCCACATAGGCAAGGACTGGGACTTAGTCTCTTCAAGTTTGAGCCAGTCTTGCCATACAGGTGGGGTTAAGACTGCGTCCCTCTGAATTAGTCTGGCTTAGCCATATAGGCGAGGCTAGGAGTTGGCTTTTGCTGAGCTAACCCATCATCATTGCAGGAAGGCTACTTTCCAGATTTAAACAGATTAATTCAATTTGTTTCCAGATTTTCAAGGGACAATTATACCCCTGCTCTCCTTATAAATAGCCCACCAGAGGCACAAGGAGGATACACACACGGAGGCTAAAAAATAGAGAGAGGCTAAACAGAGATCTATTCTCTTGCTTCCAATAATTCAGAGAATTTAGAGAACCACTTCTCTAATCAGGGTCTGATCTTACTCTCTAAAGTCCCTAAAGGAATTTTCGGACCAGGCGAGAATGAATTCCTAAGTGGAGGCAGTTGGATAAGTAACAAGAGGGTTCTACCAACTTCTGTTCTCCGATTCCCCGAACCAGGCGAGAAGGGAATCCTATCGATCGCATCATCAAAGGGACAAAGTGGTCGCGCGCTGACCAGACTCCTATCGACACACTTCTCCAGAATCTCAGAGGAGATCTACTTGTAATCTTTTTAAAATACTTGTAATTTAGCTCCTCGACCCTTTTTTTTGTAAGTTTTTCCCTTTGCAAAATCAATGGAAAACATATGTCTATTCGAAATCTAAAACCGGTTAAACTGAAAATCAAACTTATTAAACTTGTGTGTGTGTGAATTTGAGCATATCAAAACGATCTATCTTTACACAAGATCTAAACATAACTAAACTAAATACAAACCGAAGTCTTCTTGTAGAACTCTTTCTCCAAGTCGACTCGATCCAAACACGATCCAACGGCTTTACTCCATATGAGTTCTAGATGTGATCTTGACGCGCGAGCTCTTGAATCTATATGTTTAGCTCCCAAAACTTCTTTGTTGAAGCTAAATATCTACTAATATCTTGATCAATAACTGAAACTATATAAACACAAGATCATTAGTAAACTAACCTTCATAAGTTAGTCATCATCAAAACTATAAGGTGAAAGGCCTCTGGGCTAACAGTAACGGCTATTTTTCAAATCTATCTGATTTTTTGATATTCTCAAGGGCTGTTTTTGCCATTTTTGAATCTAATCACCTAGATTAATCCTTGTATTGACCCTTAGTAATGTTTACCTATTCCTATATATATGGGTCATTGTAGAGGAGAGATAGCAAGGTTTACACAAGTTTTTGAGATCAAGCTTTCAAGAAAATTCAAGTTTTTTTTTTCAAAATTTCAATTTTCAAATGATCTAATATCTCAATCAGTTTTTGAAGTTTTCAGCTCTTAAATTCTATTTTCTCAACAAAATTTTTCTCTCACAAAACTTCCTGAACTTTATTTCTTTATTCAAAATCCTAAAAGTTGTAAAGAGAGAGTTTATGACCTTTATGGTTGTCAAGAGCTTGAAAACCTTAATTGACTTATTGCTACCTCTTATTTAGAGGACTGAGAGTTGGAGTTGTGTACTCCAGGTCTTGAGTAGACCTCGTGATTGTGGTGCTTTTGCGGTGATCCTTAGTCGATAGTGAAATCCTTCACGTGGTGAAGACGTGGATGAAGAGCAAGTTATTCGAATCTCGTAACAAATGACTTGTGTTTGTGATTGCCTTGTTTCTTATTCTTACTTCTATTTTCATTGTTCTACTTATGCTCATATTATTTTCATTTTTGCTATCATATTGCATTGTGTTACTACATTGCTATTGGTTGTTGGACATCTGTTTTTCCTCTCTTAAGTAAGGAAGCAATTGTGCACCTCAACTCTTATCTAGAGAAATTAAGAGGAGAAGTTGTAAAGCCCTTATAGGGAATTTGGCTTGAACTCCTTACTTTGAGTAGACCGTTTGGATTGTTTGCTTTAACTTATTGTATTTCACATTTTATTGGCATTATCACCTATTCATCTCTGTTCTAGGTGATTTTTAATTAGTATCAGAGCCTTGAACTCAAGATTTTGGTTTAACCATTTTAGAGAGATTCTCTTGCTAATTATTTTTTTGCATTACTTTTTCGTCATACACTGTTGCATCCATGGCCGATGGCGTCACTCCCCACCTAAGTCTGATGGCCTTAACTTTCCCATATGAAAAGTTAAGATGACCATATTTTGCAATCTCTAGGAAGTCGAGTTGCAAAAGTGGTGATCACACTATTTAGTGCACCCGATGGTGATGACGGCACTTGGTTCGATATTGCCACCAAGAGTTTGATGCTAACGCTAAGGCACACTATGCCTTACTTCAAGCATTAAATGATGATGATACTGCCGGGTTATTCATTGCAAATCCATCTATAAGATTTGATCACATTTGGTTCTCACTCATGAAGGACATCACAAGTCAAGGTAGCTAAGATAAATCTCTTGCGTTCCCAATATGAGAATTTTTCATGAATGAGAATGAATTTATTGATGACATGGTTACCAAACTTACTAAAATCACAAATGGTCTTACTTCCTCAGGTGATAAAATTGATAATGACTAAAACGTGAGGAAGGTTATGTGGGCTCTTCCACCTTCATGGGGAGTCAAGACAACAACATTGAAAGAGCTTAATGACAAAAAAGAGATGAAACTCATTAGTCTTATTGGCAACCTTAAGACCCATGAGATGAAAAAAAGCTAGAGAAGAGAAGGCACCTCAAAAGAAGAAGACTCTTACCTTCAAATCTACTCCCATTATCCCCGTCAAAGATGAAGAAGAAGAAGATGAAGATTCTTTCCCTCCTAGTAGAAGAATGTAAAGAGGATGTATAACAATGCTAAATTTGAAAATAGAAGAAAATAACAAGGGAAGGAGGAAAGAAAGATAGTTTGCTACAATTGCTGAAAATCGGGTCTTGTCATTGCCGAATGCCCGAACCAAGAATAAACCTTCTATCTCTAAGAAGCCGTACAAGAAAAAGCATTGAGAGCTACATGGGACTTAGAGAGCGAATCCGAAAAGGAAGTGGACACGGCAAATGTATATTTCATGGCTAATAAAAACACACCTAAGATATTTTCGAAGCCCTATGTAGAAGATTGTGATTTGACCATGGGGAATTTGGAGAAGCATTTGAAGAGCTTTCTAACAAGTATGATTTTCTCAAGAATAAATATTTGAAAACAAAGAAAGAAAATGAGTTTTTGCAAAACCAAGTACTTATTATTTCAAAGAAATAAAAGTTTATCTATTTCTCTTGAAAATACTCAAAAAGATTTTGATTCTTACAAGATTTCATGCTTTGATAAATATTTTGAAAAAGTGTGAATTTGATAAGACTAGATTAGAGGCTATATTTTTTAGAGAGGCAAACTCTAAGGAAAACTCATGTTTCACACACACACCTACAACCACAGCACACCATGCACACCATGCAAACCATGCTACACGCACTTATGCTACACATGCTCATTATGCATAAACATATCATGTATTTTTATATGCCAAGTTGTACTCATGCACCTACTGTAGCCAAAAAGGTCACTTGGCCAAGTTTTGTTATGATAGAATTAATGCTTCTAATGATCATATTTGGATTCAGAAGACTAACACTCTGGGACCCAAAAAAATTTTGGGTATCAAAGTCAACTCTTTTATTAATTAATGTAGGTACAGATCAAGGCTCCAAGACTTAGAGAGCGATGGTACCTTATAGTGGTTACTCAACACATGACATGGGACATTAACAACTTTGCAAACGTATCAATGTACAATGAAGGTGACACCATTACCTTCGGAGATGACCCCCAGAGCAAAAATGTTGGTAAAAGGAATATTGATGTTGGCTTATCTCCTTTAATTAAGAATAGGTTTAAGTAGATAGTCTCAATATAATCTATTAAGCATTAGTAAATTGTGTAACAATGGCTTAAGAGATATTTTTGATTATTCTACTTGTGATGTTTTAGATAAGTGATCGTAGCGAAACCTGCACAGGAAAATAAAGTTTAGAAATGATAGAATAAAATTGTGCTATGGTTCCTCAATACTACCACCATAGCAAAGTGGCTTAGTGGGTAATGATCCACAAGGAGGGAATATGATGAAGCATTTCAGTATTCTATTTAAATTTACTAAAACTAGTTAAGAGTTTCTTCTTCTTTTAGTTTTGAAAAGAAAAGAAAAAGTAGACTAAGTTAGAAGGAGGAAAAATCAAAGGAATAAAGAAGATGAAAGTGTTGGTTTTTAAAGTTATTTAGACTAAGAAATTAAAAGAAAGAAAGAAAGTAAAAGTGTACTTACCTTTTTGGCTGATTATTTTACCGCTGATCGTTTGCGATGGTTTACCTTGAGTTGGAGGTGATCGGCGCATAACCATTAGATCGGATTCAGTCTTCGTCCACATTACATCATCAAAACTCAAAAGTAAGTATGAAATGATACAAACTTAAAAGAAGGAATCCATCATCGTGAGCTATCAGTGGCACTCGCAATGGCAAGGCTATTCCGATGTTGTATGATTTATATGGATTTAGAAATCAAACACATGAGGGCAATACAAAAAGGAAGAAGAATAACATAAAAGGGTAATTTTGATTAAATAAAGGAACAATAAGAAAGCAGAGGAACTTACATCAAGTGCCACCCTTGAAACCACTCTCTTTTTTCTTACGAATCTCTCTAATTTAAATTACAAATAAACAGAAAATTACATAAAAAGAAAAAAAATCCTAAGTTAAATTAAAACACAAAATCTGCCCTAAGCTCTCTGCTAATGTACATTGTTCTCTGCGTTCTGAGTTTGCAGTATTTATAACTGAAATGGATAAGGGGAGAGTAAGAATATAGGGGGAGAAAATGCTCCCCCAACAGAACTAACAAAGTCATGGATCTATATCTTTTGTCGTGGATCAGCGGCCTAAATCTGGCCGTAGAGCCAGATTCGAGAGCCCGTGGATGCTTTTATGTAGATACGTCTTAATTTTCAATTGGTTTTTCAATTTAGCATTGGAATCTTCAGTATATATGTCTCAATCTTTTTTTGTGATTTAAATTCTCCAAAATCCAATTTAGTTAGACTAGATTTGTGCTTATCTTCTCTCCCTCCGTTAATCGTATCCTGCACGCATTAGACATTAAGATAAGTTAATAGCAGAGTTTATTACACAATAAATGTGAGAATATAGTAATTGATATGCAAAATACGTGTACAATCACACTCCCACACCTATCTTTTGCTTGTCCTAGAGCAAAACAAGAAACTAAACCCTAAAAATTTATTAGACTACTTTCACAGGCCACGCGACTACACTGAGTATATGCAACAAGCCTTTAAATCTCTAAGTTACCCCTGAAGGAGAAGTTGTAATCTCCTAAGAGTTTTCAGTGAATTACATCCAAAAAATCCATAGAAATAAAAACAAAGTTTTGGTCTTTTTGAAAATGTATTTTGAAAGAGAGAGAAAAATATTTGAAGAATTCTTGCAAAAATCAAGTAATCTATAAGTTTTAGGATCACCAAATTATGAATTCCTAAACTTAGTCACAATGCAAGGACTTATTATCAATTAAGATAAAGATTCATACTGTATCAATTAAGGTAAGTATTCAAACTGTATTTCTCATAAGACTATTATTTACCCTAAGTCACATGTAACTTTGTGACCGTGAATATTTGACTCAGAATTCTTCAACTCAAACTATTATGCCTTATTTACATATTATGGCGGGAATTTCTCTTAGTTCTATTAGGCTTTCTATTCACCCATGTAACGAGCCTTAGTTCGGTGACTCGCAAACCGGACGGTCTTAGGACACTGGGTGAGAAAAACACTCCTAGGATTTTAAGGACGCAAATAAGGTCACAAAACTAAAGCTTTAATTAGTGATATTAACCACTTTAGAAGTGAATACTTATGTTTTATGAGGCATAAATATCTAGCTTAATCAGTGGATTATATATATATATATTCTCTTTTTTATATAAATTTTTTTATAAGGCATAAGAATCTTTGTTTTGAATCCAAAGTGCGCAAGTGTATAAAGAATAAATATTTCATCAAGGTAAAAATCAAGACCAAATTACTTTTCAAATTTTTCTTTCTAAATCTAGAAATCAAACAAATAATTATATTTTGATCCAGTATTAAGAAATCATAATTATGATTCCTCTAATCCTTAATTAACTTAATTTCTTACAAAAATAGGTCAAATATTGTTTCTCTTTTTAAAAAGTTTAAAAGAAAATATTTTTTTTAATAATGTATACAAAAAAAAATCTATGTTAGTGAAACCTTCCCTCACACTTATCTCGTGCATTGTCCTCAATGTATGAGTGAATGTATATATACATGAAAAGGCGAAATGGTAGAAAATATGTTTAAGGTGGTGTTCCGGTGATGATCTAATTGGTGGAAGCGTTGTTGCCCAATCTAAATAATATGGTAGTTGGTGGAACCCACCTTTGACCTTTAACCCTTTAACATTATTATTATCCCCAAATTGAATAGGATCCTCTCGTGAAAATCATCCCGGTTAAATGACCAATCTTGAAAAATCATCTCGGAGTTATATTGTTCAAAACCTTAGTCAAACAATGGAATGTGACTCGGTGGTGTTGTTAATTTGGGCTCAAGAGTGAAAGGCTCTGAAAGCAATACTGACTCAGAGAGTTGATTTAAATCAAGTTTAAGTTCTGTAGTAGGATTTAGTTCACGAGTTGGGTCCAAATCATAGAATTGAGTTTCACATTCATTTCCCATAAATGGATGTGAATTTCCAAAATTAGTGGTTCATGTTCATGATTTATAGGTGCGGAAAGCAATGTTCGCTCGAGAATGAAGTCCAAATCTGGTAAGGATACATGAGTCAACATAGAATAAAAAATCAGAACTGAATCACAAAGTTGAGAATTGGGGTCTCATTCATATTCAAGTTCAATCTTATTGAAGTGATAACTTGCCATTTTGTCAAAGCTTGAGTATTAATCAAGTTCAAAATAGTGTGATAAGATTGAATCTTGGTTTCTAAAATAATATGACTCTTGGCCAGATCAATAGGTTAGAGATATCAGGAGTGGTCAAATATTGATAAGTGAGAGTTTTCTCTTTTCTATCAATGTTGATCAATTTACTCATTTATACTTCTAGCCTATCGATAGACTGGGTAAAATTATTTCAGGACGAATCATGTATTCCATACACTTTTTTAAGTCAGTTGGCTCTTCTTGAAAAGGTGAGGTTTTGAAAATTTGTTGAACTTTTGAGTTCATCAGATTTTGAATTTATCGCTCGAACTCATGCAAGGCTTCTAGACTCTTTTCTAACACAAAATTTTCTTCATTTGTTGTTCTAAAAAAAGAGTATATGAAGCAAAATTTAAAAAGGATTGTGGACAAGGTAGTTGACCAATGACTCGGGAGAGGTGAATCTCCAATAACTCGATGAAGAGTGGAGATGATTATTCCCATCTTGTTCATAATACTGGGTATGGAGAGTAGGTTGAGTTGAATAAAACCAATCCAACATACTTGATTGGTTAATGTTATTGCAATACTGGGTTGGTGATATTCGAGTCAAAAGAGGTTAGTGATTAAAAAATGAAAGAGCAAGGATTTACCGTGTAGTTTTGGCTAACGAGTCGTGTCCACGAGGAGGAATGCGATAGAAGCTTTTCGGTGTTTTTGTTAAATAACAAAGAGTGAAGTTGGTGTCTTTCTTTTAAGTTGAAAAAGAAAATGGGGAGAAGGGAGATGATTAAAAGAAAGTTGCAAATTTAAAGAAGGCTTTGAAAAAGGTGAATTTTGTATAAAGTTTGAAAAGTGATTTGTTATTTTTTAATAAAGAAGAAAATCTAGGCTCACTATCTCACTACTCAACGATATGTTCTTCTATTGAAATTCTTTGTGCCTCAACTTGATCATAGGCAAAAACTTAAGATTGATTTTAGAAAGTTTTAAGCAAAGCACATA